>QTSX02002394.1:0-102370 GCA_014839935.2 Entomophthora muscae
AACTTGGCCTGCCCTTTACATGCTGATGCCTTCAGATTATTTCTTGAATTTCCCCTTGCAAGTCATTTGCTTGTTGACAATTTTGACCTCAATCTTCTGCTACACTACCATTGGATCCAAGATGTGAAACTGTCCTCCCAATCTGGCCTCCTGCTTTTCAAGCAACTCACAATCTGTTTATTATATCCTCATTGTATTTCCTTGAATCATGCTGCATACCATTTCACTCTAACAGGGACATACCCATATCCATTGCGCATTGACGAGGCAAATGCTGATTTGTCAATGTAATAGAATTTGACCATCCCTTGGCTTTGAGAGCAGTGTACACCTCTGCATATTTTTTACGGACGTCAATGTTGGCTGGACTATTACAATTGTAGGGGGATACCCTGAGCTTTTTCCAGGAAAAGCGCATTCCCTTGACCAAATGATAATGAAAGGAAATTGAGGCCTCAACCCCAAATGTTAATTTTACCATGGCCTGTATATTTTCCAGTTCAAGCTGACAATCTTGGGTTATCCACTGGCAGATTGCCCATTTGTGCTCCTTGGTGAGCATAGTGGAAACACGCAAGGATTTCTCTGCAGCAAGGACTCAGCCAGTATTGATGAAGATGTTGAATGTCTTCAAGGCGTACTTGGGATCCACCCCAACAAGAGCTGTGGCCGCCTTGTAATCAATAGGTTCCCACATTAGCTTAAGCAGGATGATGTGTTTGGTATTGGGGATGCGCTTCTGGGCAGGCATTTTGGCAGTGGGGATTGACTCATTGGCATTGGGCACAACACAGGGCATAGGTACCTTGGTGTAGAATGCAGCAACTTTCTTTAGCACTAACTGTCCCTCATCAGTTCTGAAGAACTCAGGCTCCTTGTCCTCTTCCTGATTGCCATCACTGACGTAGGGCTTGTAGCTAGTATCAAGTACAGGCTTTATTTTCTCCAGCATGGCTGACGGGACTGACTCTTACCGGTACACAACATCAAGAACATATGAAGTAAGTTCTACCTCTTTGTTTCTAACTGTTTTGATAGTGGTAACCTTGGTGGGCTTCCAGGTCAGCTTGGGGATCCAAGGGTTGATGCTCTGCACCCTAGCAGCTTGTGCTCCTCAAACCAGCTGTGTCAGTGCAGCATCACTATCACACTCTTCTCTCCCGTCTCCTTCCTGAGTAGGCATTTGTGTTGCACCAACTCTGTTCTTTGACCTGTGGGGGCGACCGCAACTGTGGTGCACAACGGGTGCATTGGTACTCTGTTGTTGTGTTCCTTCCATTTTGAGAATTTATTAAAATATTAAATAAAATTTAATTAAGTTACTCACTGATTTTAATTTTTGCTTTTATCTGAATATGGATATTTAATTAATATTCCCCCAATATCCCAATTATAGATTTTTTATTTCTTAATTAGTTGTTTTTGGTTTTACAACGCCCATTTTAGAATACCCAACATAATTTCCACCCATTTTCCTAGATTTTACTGCCAAATTTAAACACCCAAAAAAATATTTTTAAAATTTATGTTTCAGATCTTGTATCTTATTTTAGATACCTTGGTATCATTCTTGATTATAATCCATTGCACACAACATTTGAGTGATTTTGTTTACATAGTGAGTTGCTATTGTGTTTTGTTTTTGGATTGAGTTTTGACACACCACGCTTGGGCGTATTTTGTCCCCAATTCACATAGTAAACATATGTACACCAAAAGTCAAATCACACCATTTTGTTTGTGAAACAATGTATTTTGGATTTTATTTTGAATGGTTTTGCTTTGTGCGTGAGCACTTATTTGCTGTGTTGACCCATTTTGCCCATTAACGCCAAGAATCCCTGTTAACAGAGTGTATATTTTAACCTGATAGTTGTATTTTGTTTAAATCTGAGGTATTTTTGGTTGTCTACATAGCTTTTAAAACTACTGTATGAGTTCTGCATTTTTAAAAATTTAAATAAAATACAAAAAATCAATTTAATTAAAAAAAGGCCATCCCGCAAAAGTGATTTAAAATTTGGACCAAAGATTTGACAATCCCGCATTTTTACACAGGTTCTAAATTTACAGTATGTAAAGAGGAGCTAAAAGCCTATTACAAGCAACACTTACATATTATACAAAACTGTTTACTGCTCCTCTAACATGAGTGGGGTGAGCAAAAAGAAGATGGGGTGACAAGGGGATAGGTGAGGGTTGTATTGACCATTTTCTGTATTCAACACATCAAGTACCAACCCAGAAAAATATATGAGACAGCCTACTGGGAGAAGAATTTATTTTAATCTAAATCCAGAAGTAGATAATCCATTTCCTTTAGATTCCCAGCTCTGACTATACTTTTGATATTATAAAAATAAAGTCAGCAAGATGGCAGTCTGTGTGGCCTGATAGATGTACTAAAAACTGAAACCCTGTCTCTTAGATGGCAACCTTTTTAATCTTATCATGATTGAGAATAAAACCCTAAAACAAAGCGCCATTTGTCATGTGGCAAAAGATATGATGTCCTGACCAATCAAATGCCCTGTGGATTGATTGATTTAATATCCTGCAGCCCAATTGATATAGAGCTGTGCGGCCTGTTGGATTTGGGGCAGGAATCCAAAATCAAAGATTTAGATTCCTTTTCATAAAAAAATAAAAAAAATCTTAATCCCAGATATGGCAACTCTAGTGGATCTGACAAGGAGAAAGCTGGCCTCAGATCAGCATGGGGCTCATGAAATATGCCAACAATGTGGCCCTTACTGAGATGACTGGGACTTTAACTAAATCAGTAGACAAAGACCCCAATGAGAAAATTTGCATTGATGAAGAGTTGAAACCACAAAGCTCCAGAAAGCCTGCCATTCCTAATAGCATCAAAGACCCTAAAGCGCCCAAGAACCTATACAAGGAATTAATCCATGAAAAGATACAATTTCCTGCACTGCCTTGCAGCAGCAATGCCCTGGCCAGTGTGCCTAGAACCCCAGAGAGCTGGGTCCCAAAGAACTTATCCTACCAAGAAGTTTATAAAAGCCTTTAAAATTTAGGGTCAATATTATTGTCATTTTGAAATAAAACATGTGATGAACCATTAGCTTACTCAATTTTTGCCTTATCTTGTTCTGAAGTTCTATCAAATGAACTCTATCCTACCTTGTCCCATAGCCCACCTTAATAGTTTAGCTGACCCGCCCAGAGACCTGTGTACCAACTATTTTGGGCTCCTCATCTTGCCTTACAGGCTAATACACTTTACATAGTGTTATCTTAACCCATATTCTTGTTGAGTATATACTTCTGGGAAGTATAATAAACAAGATAAAGGGGAAGTTTAAGAAGAGAATGATACTTTATTGTATATGAATATAAGATACTATATAGTATCATGGGAAGCCACATACTTTCCATGTATGTCATGGGAGTTAAAGGCTTATCTAAGTAATGTTCCTCTTAAGTCACAAGGCTTATTCAAGTTGTGTTCTTCTTAGGATCTGGATTAGGTGATCCCGTAATATATGGCCAAATGGTAGTAGAGCCACCAACTTAATGATTAGTTGGTGAACCATTTGGTGACTAATTCAGTGAATCACTTGGGGCGTTAATTCCCCAAGAGGGAATAATCAAAGATGTTGCAACATTATAAGAACTTCACTTTAGAAAAAAATCTCCTGTCTGACCCCTGAGTTCAGACAAGAAACCCCAAACAAATCAATAAATAAGGGTACTGGTACAAAATATCACTGTGAGTGTTTAAAAACAAGTAAAGCTATCTGCCTGCATACCTGATTCTCATGAAACCACCCTATCCTAAGCCAGACCAACACCCTTTTTTGAGACTATCACTGATGGCTCTTCCAATCAACTATTTGAAATAGCCCTTATAATTTTCATGGGTCTTATTGACTCCATGATGTCATCTATAGGTCATTAATTCATGTTAAGAGGGGTAATATTGCACATTATCAACTCAGCGCTAATCCTGTATAAGCATTGACCATAAATCCAATAAAAACCACCCTTTACCCAGTATCCCAGTCATCAGGGCCTGGTACCCTGATAAAACAGGTTATTCTCTATTTAGTGGGTAAGATAGACCATGTAGTTGACCCCCTGCTGACTTTCATATCATCATCACAGCCTCTAAGACAGGGATTTATTTGTCTCTACTAACATAGTTAGTCAAAGTTTGATAGGATACAGCCCCTTTGGGAAAAACTTACAAAAATTGGCTTATTATTCCCTTTATCACTTGTGTAGCTGTGGCCCTTTTGGGGCTGTAGTCCTGTCAAGTTGCAGCCAGTTTATAATAGGATATAAAAGCTATGTCACTGCTAGCTGATGTGAGTAGTCTTCTGGACAACACTTTTAATTCTGGGCTTTACAGGTTGTTTGCAGGCTTAAAAAACTCATTCTTGCAATGAATAGAGAATAGTTATACCAATATAGCAACATAATACATATAAACCTGTAAAATTCACTTGGATACCCAAATGTCATGGTGGCCCGGTTGGGGGCTGATCAGGGTGAGCTTGAGGTCAAGGTCATTTTACAACAGTTACAGCATTATTAGATATACCTCTGCACACTGGTATATTTTTTTAAATTTAAACACTTTACTTGGATAATGTTTCTCTGCCTGCATACCTCATGCAACTGTCTCATGATAATTGCTTGGGTGAACCCAAGGCGTTAGAAAATTGTTCAAAAGTCCAGTACATTCGTGTTTAGGGCCATAATGTCCCAAATAAGCTGCTTGGTTAATATTTTTAGCCTTTATTTGAACCCAGGCTTTGGTTTGCCTCATGAGAAAAAAGAGGATGCTGATTGGCTGGACTTATTTAGTGTCATAAAAGTTACATTGGCTGAGAATAAATTGATTTTGATGTTTTTTTGTTTGGGCCTGGTGATTGCCCTGGTCAGCAATGACCTCTGTGTGATTTCTAAACAACAAGCTACCAGTCTTAATGGTGGGAACATACAGATTTTCATTCTCTTGAGTAAAGTTAAACTGCAGGGTATATAAATCGGTAGTACTAGCCTCTTGCTGTTAACTACCACAAGCTCTTTGTACTGAGTGTCAACAAGGGACAACTTGCAGGCAATTGAAAAAGCATATTTAAAAATTGATAAGATCTTAATAGAAGCAGGAAAAATATATTATTGCTCAAGGTTTTAATGTGGGTTAGACTTTTGTAAAATTCACGAGCAGATCTTAGTTTGATCTTATTAGAAAGCTGGATTTTAAACCCAGATACCCCAACTTTCTTTATAAAATTCACTGGATTAGCTATAAATATTTTTCTTTTCTTCTTGAAGCCTGCTTTGAATCAAATTAAAGTAAAAATTTAACATCATTTGCTTGGTTTTGTTTTCTGTGTGTGTAAACTTTATGTATTTTCTATTTGTTGGTTCTGTGTTCTTGATATGCTTTTTCTGTACAAAAAACATACATCAAATTGTCATTTGGAATCTAGAATATACATGGACAAGTTTACTTTGTTCAGCTGTGTAGCATTGACTTTGAGTATGGCTATATTTTTAAAAATGAGTGTTGTGTTTGATGTGTATTATTAAAAATATAAACAGATTTTTGTCCCTTATTATCACTGAAAAAAGCTTACATCAGTTATGTTTTGTTTTATATGCAGCTTTAGTTTGCTATAATGTAACTTTTGTTCATTCATATCAACAGCTGTGAAAAATACAAGGTTTAAATAAAAATAGTGGTTTATAAAGCTAAAAATATGCAACATAGTGTCCATGTAGGGCATGTGGCTTGGGAAGAATTCTTTTGAAAAATGAGGGGTTGTCCTAGTAAGACAGCTGAATTAAGTTTAGGGACCTTATTATACTTGACTAGCCAAGTCGTTTATTAGGAAAATGATTTCCCAAAAGGGAGTAATCAAAGATGTTATAAAATTGTGATTATTTTAGAAAATGTGCCTTTTTTATAAACCAATACAGATCAATCAGATTGAGCTAGCGTCATTTATTGATTTCCATACTTGATATAAATTGATACAAATAAAGGTTAAATAAGTCTTTAAAAAGCTGGCATTTTTTGCTATTTTTGTTAAACAACCCTTTTTAAACCTTTTATTATAAAGTTTATCGTCATTGACATTTTGGTCATGAAAGCTGCAGTGGAAGCCTACCAACATATTGATTTCATTACATTTACTGATCAGAGTGAGGTCATCAATCTGTTAGTAATTTTCCACACAAAGTAAATGTTTTAATTTTGATGATAAATTAGATTAATTTACCCAAAGAAAAATCATTTTTTAAATGGTAGCTTAGCCCCTTGGCAAATTATATCCCTATTGACTTGAAAACTATGTGTTTCAACAATATTTAAGATTGATTAAATTCAAATTGATCAGTTTAAATGGCTAACAATGATTGATTCTTCTGAAACCTTTGGTGCTAGATTGCCTATTCCGGATTGACCTTAGATGTAACCAAGCTGAAATATAAAAGTCCAAATAAATAAAGTGTTGAAACTGATACATTTGTTAACCTTAGCATCGTTAAATTATTTCGTGCTTCAACATCACAATTTATTTTTGAGAGCATCACTTTTAAACTAGAATTTAAACGATTCTTAATGTAACACTGAAATTACCATCTAGTGAGTCAGGTCTCGAGAAGGAGCGTGCTCCATTACATGGCACTGAACAACCTAGTTTCAAAAGTGTTATTTTTCAAGCTAAAAATCCACCAAGGACCGCTATACTCTTTAAGCCGCCAGACTTCGTCGCCCTTCAACTATACCTCCCATTATGTTGTCGCTCCCCGACACAAACAAATCTCCCTCTAGCTCCTCAGATAAAATTGACGAAAGCCACAGCAAGGTTGTAAAAAATAGTCCCAAAAACCTTCTGCCTAGAAAACTAAGTGAAAATGAGGAAGAAAGTCTGACATTGGAGATGATTAATTTGACCCAGGTATTTTCATTTCTAAAATATATTTTCACATTTCCTAGACCATTTCTCTTTCCCCTAAAGATTTAGAGAATCGTCAAACTATTATGGACAAGATACAGAACATTTTTGTAAAAGAATATCCAGACAAAGAAATCAAGGCTTATTCCTTTGGGTAATATTTTGTATGTGTTTTTTAACAGAAAAAGGTCTTCCAACAACGGACTTGGCGCATATAATAGTGATGTCGATGTTTGCTTATTGACAACCTGGGCTGAATTTGATGTAAAAAAGTTAGCAATCATTTTGCAAAAGTGTAAGTTTTTTACATTTTGGCCTCAAGATTAAACCCTTTTAGATGGCTTTGAAATTATCGACTGTATTTCTGAAGCTAAGGTGCCAATTGTCAAAGCACGTGAGCTAACTTCGTAAGTATTTGTAGTTGTCCCTGGAACTAAATAGGGTTAATCTTTAGCAACATATCTTTTGATTTTAATATAAACAACCCGCTCGCCCTTGATAATACTCGTCTTCTCAAAACTTATGCCTGCTTGGATCCAAGAGTAGCTCCTTTAGTGGTTTGCATTAAATTTTGGGCTAAACAGAGGGTTCTCAACGACGCAGGTTAGTTTGGGATTTTTTAATTTTTTAACTTTATTTTTAATTAGCTGCTGGTGGTACCTTTTCCACTTACACTTGGGTCAATGTTATACTGAATTTTCTTCAAACACGAAGCCCCCCTATCCTCCCTGCTCTTCAATTTCTAGATGCCAACCCAAAGTCTGCTGAAGGTTTGGACGTTCCCTTTTTTGATAACCACGCTTTGTTTCAAACCTTTGGCAGAGCTAACAAGGAGACACTTGGTGGTCTTCTATTCCGTTTTTTCAAGCGGTAATAGCATTTATTGTTTGAACTAAACTTTTAGTTTCGGATATGAGTTTAACTATGAAGAAGATGTTATAAGTCTTCGATCGGGTAAAATTCTGAACAAGGCCGCTAAAGGCTGGGTAAATGCGCCTGGAAACCACTTTTTCTGCATTGAGGAACCCTTTAATACCGATAGAAATTTGGGAAACAGTGCCGATAGGATAAGCGTTGAAGGAATCCGCTGGGAGTTTCGAAGGGCTGCACAAATTTTATCAGACACTTCTAGATTTGCCGCCGCTTGCTCTCCGTATTATATTGAAGATGATACGCTCTCCTATATGCATTGCCAGCAGTTTGCTGAAAGCGAGATAAAAGCTCTCAAAAAGCGTCTAGCCCGGGAATCAGTAACCAAGGCTAAGCCTGATCAGTCGACTTCAGACCATGAACAGGCTCCTCTCCCGCTCAACACCACTCAGGGCAGTTCAACGCCTAAAAAAGATAAAACGACGAACCCCAAGCATGCTAATAGCCGACGCCCCAGCCCTCGGGTTTTTAAAGGAAGAGCTAAAACCCATCAACTGAGTGATTTATTGCCACTTCACAAAATACGAACACGTCACTGTAAAATAGATAAGCAAGAGCCATAACTATGCTCACGGATCTTTATACGAGCTTATAATCTAGACTTGTCAATGAACCACCCCAATAGATTACTTCCCTTCAACCAAAACCCTACAGCAATTCTAACCAAGCTATACTATAAACTGATTTTGGGCACTTCATTTGTCTGGAATTTAAAAGCTTCATAGAGCAGACAATAAAAGGACGAGAAGTCAAAAGTGGAGAAGTGATTGTAAGCACCTGGCTGTTGGCCTAAAAGTGCATTTTATGATTTATATTTTATTTATTCTCATTAATATAACACCATGCAAATGCTATGTTTCCATAGCACCTATCGATGTAACCCATCATATTTAAGGCTGCGGCAGATTAAATATACATCGATTATGGTATTTACCGTAATCGACACATCCAAGCCATCGCGTTTCTGGATTTTGGATTCCCCTTACCTGGGGATTCCAAAAGTTTCAAAAAAAGGTCAAAGACAGCTTTATTTTTTCCAAATAAGTCTATATTCTATATATTTTTCAATAACTTTTTTATTTTTAAATAAAAAGGCATACTCAAATAATAATATTTTTTATTTTAAAATTTGAAAGAAAAAATATTTTCATTTCTAAAAAGATCCAGAAAAAAAGCATCTGTCTGTGGATGTGTACGGAAACGATTCCAGAAAGATTGTAGCCATGTTGAATTTCCTGAATCGTTTCTGGATCTGAGATGAAGGGCTGCTTTTTATAAAGCAGCCATAGTTTCAGATCCGCTGCAGCTCTAATCATATCCACCATTAAGCAAACTAACAAGGTGAGCCCTGAAGTTACTTTTAAATTTGAACCCAAGTGTCTCTATTTGATTCATTGAAGGCCTTTGCAACTAAAGATGCTTCAGTTTGGCCTCGGCTAGCCTCTGGCTCTGGGCCGCTACTGTCATGACCTGGGTTACCTTCAGGGGAGCCTTCAGTTGAAGGGAAGGGTCTAGCCTGAGAGGCCCAGTAGATGACAGGGGCCATTCTCATCACATAGTTTGTAGCAGTAGCCCAAGGGCGCCATACTCTCATGTGGGAATCACATATTCAGCAAGCCCCAGCTTGGTTAGATAAGCAAACCCAAGTTTGCTGTAATTGTAGTGTCAAGGAGCTGGATGTATGGGTATTCTGATTGCTGCCAACACACTTAACATCCAGTCATTGCCTGGTTTGGTGCCAATTCAATATACAGTTCAACATACAGAGAAAGGTAACAAACTAATATCACATGCCTTGTCCAGGTATCCAGCAACTTGAACCCATTCTGCACATGACTGCCCTTATCTTTGATCTGGCTTAAATCCCCGCCACAGCTCAAGCTATATACATCTAAAGTATTATACAATAAAATATACTTCTCTTCTTCTTAATTCCATATTTAAAGCTTTCACAAAAGTTGCTCCTCATCAGTAGGATGAGATGGTGGTGGCAAGGGGAAGTTCTCCTGTGGTGGCACTCATGAGCTGGCTTGGCGGAGCAAGTTGGCAAAGCTGAGGAACACCTTGGAAGGAGAGAGGATGCAGGATCAGGAACTAGCTCCTGGTCCAGTGCTCTGAGGGAAGGAACGATGGCAAACATTGTTTGAGTAGAAGAAGCAATAAGTTGCTCTGTCTCTTAGCACTGGCATTGAATCTGCAGGCACTATTTATTGGACAGCATCAACAATGTGATGAGGAGCAACTTGTGGGGAAGCTTAAAAATGGAATTAAGAAGAAGAGAAGTATATTTTATTGGATAATACTTTAGAATTATATAGTTTGAGCTGTGGCAGGGATATAGTTGGATCAAAGACAAGGGCGGCCATGTGCAGAATGAGTTCAAGTTGCTGGATACCTGGACAAGTCATGTGATATTGGTTTGTTGACTTTTTTGGTATGTAGAACAATAAATTGAATTGGCACTAAACCAGGCAATGACAGGATGTTAAGTGTGTTGGTGGTAGCCAGAATACCTGTCATCCAGCTCCTTGACAAATGTGGGATTTTTAATGATATAATAAGCTCCTGAAAAGTGTCAAGAATGACATTTCAATACTACTATTGAAAACCCAGGAATCAGACCATAGTCCTTGGAGAATGCCTTTCACCAACCAGGATAGACAGGGACCTGCCAACCTTTCAGGTCACAGACTTGATTTGATGAATTACTCCACAGCCCACTGGCTTAATAAGGGAGATCCCCGGAATGAAAACCAGATTGCCACCAGTCACGTGCCACCAAGAACCCATACTTATGTAAAGGTTGTTGCTTACAAAAAGGAGGTTAAAAAGAGACATTAGGTTAAACCTGTCAATAAGCACCAGCCACCACCAGCTTCAGGCGTAAAAATAGCAATGCAATTGGCCAACTCAGGCAACATAGAGAACAGAAGCGGCAAAATGAAGCATCACCACTTCTGTTTACCAGAGCTAGCAAAACCAGAGCTCAACACCTTCAAAGCCTTGGCTCAATGTTCACACCCTGCCAGAAAACTGCCTAAGGACCTGAAGTCTGCAAAAATTGAAGAAGAAAAAAATCATGGTATAAAAACCCTGGCAGTATGAGGATGACCATATCATCATTTTTGATAATAAAGATTTATGAACCTCTGGTTCTAGCAAATTTTACCCTATTTAGTTTTAGTGATCTTCCACCTCAACTCTAGTCAAGTAGACAACAAGGCGCCCACCTGCTCTAGTAACCAACCCGCCAACCCACTACTGGCGCCATACCGTCCCCCTGGAGCCCCCTTTGGACCTGTGTATTTCACCAAATATCCCTCAAACCCCACCTACACAGAGTACAACTTGGAGACCATACTCATTGTCAATCCCTTAGCAAGTACTAGATAAACTGAATACATAGGATATGAAGGAAAGAGGATTGAGGTGCCGCCCTTATTGTTCAAAGACAAGTACAATTGTCTGCCTGCCTACTTCGTTCCCATGACTCTGCCCTTAACCCTGCAACCCAACTGCCCAATGAAGACCCCCACTGCAGCCAAAACTACGCCCAACCAGCTGTTTGGAGTACTTTACATTACTCTCACAGGCTTGGTGGACTCTATGGTGCCAAACTCTGGTCCCTGGTCCTTTCTTGGGTGATCCTAATATTAAGTTGTCAACTTAGTACCTATATTGTGGTAGGCACTCCCTACTGGCCCAGTGGTTCCCCAATCAAGTCACCTAATGCTACCACCTATACCTGGCTCCCTGACACAAAGATCAAATTCTTGAATTGTATTACAGTAGTTTTAAAAGCTATGGCAACAACCAAAAATACCTCATATTTAAACAAGATGATTTCAGACTTAAACAAAATCCATCTCTCAGGTTAAAATATACACTCTGTTAACAGGGTTTATTGGTGTTAATGGGTGAAATGAGTCAACACAGCAACAAAGTGCTCACACACAAAGAAAAACCATTCAAAAAAATCCAAAATACATTGATTCACAAACAAAATGATGTGAGTTGACTTTTGGTGTACATATGTTTACTATGTGAATCAGTGACAAAATACACCCAAGCAAGGTGTGTCAAAACGCAAATCAAAAACAAAACACAATAGCAACTCACTACGTAAACAAAATCACTCACACAATGTGTGCAATGGATTGTAATCATGGATGATACCAAGGTATCTAAAATAAGACACAAGATCTGAAACATAAATTTTAAAAATATTGTGTTAGGTGTTTGAATTTGGCAGTAAAATCTAGGAAAATGGGTGGATTTTTTTGAGTATTCTAAAATGGGCATTGTAAAACCAGAAACAACTAATTAAGAAATAAAAAATCTATAATTGGGATATTGGGTGGGAAAAACTTTAATTAAATATCCATATTCAGATAAAAGCAAAAATTAAAATTAGGGAGTAACTTAATTGAAATTTATTTAATATTTTATTGAATTTTTAAAATGAAAGGAACACAATACCAGAGTACTAATACACCTGTTGTGTGCCGTGGTTGCGGTTGCCCCCGCGGGTCAAAGAATAGAGTTAGTGCAACCCAAGTGCCTACTCAAGGAGAAGACAGGAGAGGAGAGTCCCATAGTGACGCTGCACTGACACAGCTGGTTCAAGGAGCACAAGCTGCTAGGGTGCAGAGCATAAGCCCTTGGGTCCCAAAGCTGACCTGGAAGCCAACCAAGGTCACCACTACAAAGAAAGTTAGAAACAAGGAGATAGAACTTACTTTGTATGTGTTTGAAATTGTGTACCGGCAAGAGTTGGTCCCGTCAGCCATGCTGGAGAAGGTGAAGCCTGTACTTGATACTAGCTATAAGCCCTACGTCAGTGATGGCAATCAGGAGGATAACAAGGAGCCCAAGTTCCATCAAACTGATGAGGGACAGCTGGTGTTAAAAAAGGTTGCAGCCTTCTATACCAAGGTACCTATGCCCTGTGTTGTGTCCAATACCAACAAGTCAATCCCCACTGCTAAAAAGCCTGCCCAGAAGCGCATCCCTGACATCAAATGCAGCATCCTGCTTAAGCTAATATGGGAATTGGGTGATTACAAGGCGGCCATGGCCCTTGTTGGAGTGGATCCCAAGTACGCCAGCAAGACCTTCCAAAAATTCATCAATACTGGTTGTGTCCTTGCTGCAGAGAAATCCTTGCATGTTTCTATCATGCTCACCAAGGAGCACAAATGGGCAATCTGCCAGTGGATCACCCGGGACTGCCATCTTGAACTGGCAAATATACAGGCCATGGTTAAATCTACTTTGGGATTGAGGCCTCAATTTCCTTCTATTATCATTTGGTCAAGGGAATGCACTTTTCCTGGAAAAAGCTCCGGGTATCCCCCTACAACAGAAACAGCCCAGCCAATATTGACATCCGGAAAAACTATACAGAGGTGTACACTGCCCTCAAAGCCAAGGGGACAGTCAAATTTATTATATTGACAAATTGGCATTTGCCTTGTCATTGCGCAATGGGTATGGCTATGTCCCCAAAGGCTCCAATGATGGTATGGCTTGGCGTGCTGCAGTCTGCGCCACAGCCTACTCAATGGTGGCTCTCCTTGGTCCAAAGGGGGTTGAGCTTTTTCAAATGATATTGGGTTCTCACAACAGCTGTACCTTCTTGTCATTCCTCTGATTGGTCCAGGAGCACCTGAGGCGCACAAGCCTGGGCTTCACCAATGTGATTGTGTTGGACAACGTTGGTCTCCACAAGGTGGCTGACATTCTTGAGGAATTCCCAATGATTGACACAAGCATTACAGTAGGCCCCCAGCAATTGGTCACGGCAATTTTATGCCTTCTCTTCCTCCCAGCCTATTTGCCCTTCCTAAATCCTATCAAGGAAGTCTTTGGGTGGCTCAAGCAAGTTGTTAATCAAGGAACCCCAACTGGGACCAAGGACCTCTTTAATTTGCTGCAGGCCGGGATCCACTCCCTCCCAGCTGAGACCATGGCCAAATTCTATGGCCACGCTGATTTGTTCATCCCTGCGTGCCTAGCCAAACGGCCAATCAATTAAAGGCTTAGTGTGTCCAATTTTTTTATATTCTCTAATTTACTATTCAAGATTTATTAATTATCATTTTACATTTAGATGTTTCCACACCCGCAATCACATTCAGAAGATCTATAAATAGATATAAGTAACTTATTTATTTTATTATATATTATTTTATTATGCCATCTGAGGTAATCCCAAACGCTCAATACTGGATTACGCAAATAAATTTATATCACTTTGGTCAAAGAAATATAAAAATAGTTTTAAAAAATTAAATGTAAAATTTACAAGTTAGAATTTATTTTATTAATGTATAATTTTATGCTTTTATGAAAACTGTTTCTGCAATATATTTTGAAAAACTGGTTTGCTGAAATAAAAATTATAAAAATTATAAAAATTTATTATAATTAGAATACTATAATTTGTAATAAAATTTATTGGAACCATGTTTTTATTGTGTGCGCCTGTAGTGAGTTCTTTGGTATGTACCCACCCCGCAATGGAGATGGCGCACAACCTCCACTGCCATACCGTGAACGGTGGATACACCCTTATTGAAATACTCTCTCCTGCTGGTGAAAGGCAGTAGGGTCAGGTGGGAATGAAGAAGCAGCTTTTCAGGTGGGGCTACAAACCCGTATATCCCAGCCAGGACCAGGGCGTCTTAGATTACATGGTCCATTGAGTCGTATCCAGGGGGGACCTTCTTCCCATCCAGGGAGAGCTGGGCCTTGTCAATTCCCAGAAGGACCCCGTCTAGGTCCTCTACAGAAGCTCCCATCCCAAAGTAGAATAGGAACCCCAGGTAAACAACCAGATGAAGCCTTTGCCCTGCAAAGGCTTCTGTGAACTCACACAGTTTATTATAGACCACACTGATCTTCTTGTTGTGCCTGGTCTTTGCAAAGGTCATCTCCATGGCTTCAGGGAGCCCCGTCTTGTTGGCACTCCAGGCCAACCCAAAGTCAGCAAGGAGGATTTTTGTCTTCTTGACGGCTGTTGCGTCTGCAACAGCCAATTTTCTCACCGCGCGCCCAAAGTTCTCCAATAGGTAAGAAATTGTGTGCTCCAAGGGGTAGCAGAAGCAAGCAGCCGCATGAGCCTGGCCCATCTCTGGTACATTCTTGAATGGGAGTGTCACCAGGACGTCCCAAACAAGCTCAATGGAGTTTACACAGTAAACTACACTGAGGAATACTGGGTCCAGGCGGACCAGTTGGGCATTCTTGTAGGCAGTAACTGCCCACTTGAATGCCCCCTTGGCATGTGTAAGTTCTGCCAACGCCTCCTGCAACATCAGAAAGGACCCGTGGATACGGTCCTCCAGCTCCCACACAACAGGGGGGAACAGATACAATTTCTTTGCCACATGAGTGGCATAATTTGCATAAAAGGTGGCCAGGACAAAGGGGACCAGGGCTTGGCAGAGTTTGCTGTCTATGTTTTCTAAGAAAAAAGGTAAGTTTTTTTGAAAATTTATTAATTTTGTTTTTTAGGCTACCTTCTTGTGTTTCTTCCTTGCCCGCAGCCTTGGCCGGCTTGGCCATTCTTGGCGTAATCAATTGCGCAGGCAATTTGGTATCCTCTGCTCTGGCACGCTTGGCAGGTTTGAGATGTTCATACATCTCCGGGTCATCAACCCAGACGGACGGCGCAGAAAGATTGTATGCCTTAAATTGCAGGCCCTTGACCACAGTTTTTTGAATATTTAGTAAGCACTTGATTGTCTTCTCTGGGGTGTCTGGTATTTTTGACATTAGTGCCTTTGCAGACACCTTGTCAATTCTGTCCCCAGTGAGGACAGCAGACTTCACTTTGGCTTTGACCTTGCGGTCAATGTCCTTTATTTTGGCAATTGCCAAGTTGAGATCCTTCAGAAGCTTCTCCAATTCTCTCATTGATTTTTTACTAACATTTTCATATGTTTTTATAGCTTTTGCCTCAAAAAATTCTGTATTATTTTGATACTGTTGCCTCTTTGTTTATTCTTTTTTGTTTCCCCATCTACTACATTATCCCATCTTTTTACTCATTTTGTATATGTTTTACGCTCATCTCAATATGTATTGTTTGCTTTGTGCTGGCATTGTTTCCTTGATTACCATATTATTTTTGGCGCTTGACACAGCCCCTTGTGAAAAAATTAACAAAAATTTGGTGATCAGCTAAATTTGAATTAGAAAATTATAGTGTTAACTGTTTTTAGATAAAGTTGTTACTGATCCAAATTCAAAACCTTAATGATAAACTTTAAGCCAATCAGGAGCTGAGTGATAAAGTGATTGTTGTGACATAAAAGGTCATTCAATAATTCTTTGGTGCATGTGTGCTAATTAATATGATTGGCTGGATGTTTTGCCATTGTACGCCATTGCCAATGTGGCAAGTTGTTGATGGACTAGTGCTAACCCAGCAGCTGATTGGGCACTAGTCAATCAACAACTTGCCACAGTGGCAATGGTGTACAATGGCAAAACATTCAGCCAATCATATTAATTAGCACACATACACCAAAGAATTATTGAATGGCCCTTTATGTCACAACAATCACTTTATCACTCAGCTCCTGATTGGCTTAAAGTTTATCATTAAGGTTTTGAATTTGGATCAGTAACAACTTTATCTAAAAAAGGTTAACCTATAATTTTCTAATTCAAATTTAGCTGATCACCAAATTGTTGTTAATTTTTTCACAAGGGGCTGTGTTTGGGTACTAAAAATAACCGTGTTCTGGATCTAGATACACAACATAGTAAATATATGATTTTGTAGAAATAAGCTGAACATAAAGAATAAAACCAACTATAAAAAGAGAACATGGACAATTGAAATTCAAAAAAAGATAATATAAATAGAAAATGTTTGGTGACAGGGGTTTATTGGGGCAGGGGAGAGTGATGCATAGGAGGCAGAATAACACGGGAAGGAAGTCGTAGAGGCGGTGCTGGCCTGGGGGGTCTGGGATTGGGTGGGTTAGGCTTGCAGGTTAGGGGTGTTGGTGGAGGGGGTGGAGGCAGGAGGATTTTGCGTGATGGCTGCCATATATAACTCGTTGTATTCCTCATCAGTCATTGGCTGAATGGGCTGATAGGTGGCAGTGGCCTGAGGTGAAAGGCTTATCCTTACATGATTAGTTGCCCATGTTCACATGGAAAACCATTTGTGCAAACAAGTCAGCCACCATCTGGCGGCCAAAGAGAAAATTGTGGTCAAGGACCCCAAGATAGAGGTTGTTGAAAGCCTGAGGGCGGCGCTCCCGTAATGTGGATTCCATGTTGAAGAAGACAACATCAGCCAGATGGACGTCTGTATGGCCGGCAGGTAGACTGAGGCCTGGTGCCCGCGTCCCTGGATGGCCTCAAGGGCGGTGGAGCTAACCTCCATCTGGTGGCTCAAGAAAACCTGGTATTTGGAATTTGAGCCATCCCAGGAGTCAAGCAATCCACTGAGGATGTGGCTGTATGAGTAGCCATCAATGAAATCTGGGTTTCTCTAATAGTAGACAAAACCCTTGGCTGAAATAGCCAGAAATGCACCAATGAACGTCCCCTTCTTGATCTTCTTCCTTCTATTCTTGGCAGCAGCTTTTCCTTGCTTGTCAAAATCATCAAAAGCTATTGATAGATTTGTAATAGGAGATGAAAATGACATCATCAGTTAGACTAGTCAGGCATTAGACCAGGGTTGATTTGATGACGGTGTCATACAGGGAATCCTCAGCGCCATCTCATTGGTCACCGGCAAAATTGGTAAGAACCTGTATGGAAGCCACCTTCCCATACATCCAGAGCTGCACCATGTGCTCAGAGACCCAGATGCTATGGTGTGCAAGCTGCTTCCGGACCTGGGTCAAGAGAAGCTTGGGATCCCGCTGGAGGAGGTCAAGCATGATTGGGTATGCCTCAGATATTTGTGACTCGGGGGCCTTCTTGGGCTTCTTGGCTGTCCCAATCAGATTCCCCCTGTTCATCAGGTTGTTGAATTCCCGCATGACTGTAGCTCAAGTAAATTGCAACTGGGCGGTAATCTGTTCCCAGGACAGACCCTGTAGATTTAGTGCCACAATTTCCTGAAGAATTTGGGCAGTGATGATTTGTTGCTTGGGGCGCTGGGCCAGGGGAGCTGAAGCCTGATTGGCTGTAGGGGGGAAGGTTGGCTGGTGGCAGGAAGTTGTTCCAAATCAAGGCTGCCATCCTGATTGGTTGGTCAGTGGGCAGCTTGTGCGGGGGTGGGTACAGGAGCAGGGGAAGAGCTAGACACTAAGTGACTCTCAAACAAGTCAAAGCCATATGGGTTGGTGATCAGGTACAGGTCAGCTTCCTTGTTACCTGCCTCAAAGGCTTGGGTGTAAACAGGTGCCTCCACGTTCTGAGCCTTGCCTCCATTGAAGCTGGTCTGGCTGCTGCTGGCTTGGCTGCTGGTGCCGGCAAAGATATTGCTTATAAAAACCATTGTAAAAAACCTAGGATAAAATCACTAAAAGTAGAAATTTTAAAATTTAATGATTTATTTTTATTGTAATCTTGAGTCCATATTTGGAAGGTTCTCAAAACTGTTTCATAAAAATCTGGAGCCATAAAAATGAATAAAATGCCTCTGTTCCTAAATTGGATAGCTGTTGATTAGGTGTTAAACTGTTATTTTTCTATTTTAGGCTGCTCATACTACACATCTTGTGTGAGTTCATTTTGTTTTGTGCTTGTGTAATCTTGCTTCTAGATTGCTCAAGTTTCATTTTGTTATAGTTCTTCTGTTGGTGCCTCATATGAATCCTGATTGGATTATAATATACACCGGAACAGCATCCATCCATTTCACTTGTTGCGTCAGTTCATTTTATTTGTGGTTTGAACTACACCGCTTGATATTTGATATAATTTTGTAAAATGGGCTAGTGAAATTTTGTTTTTTGTTTGACAGTCCATTCATTAACTGAAATTTTATAAATTAATTGAATCCTGAATCTTGCGCAACTTGGATTTTGTTCAAATCTGAAATTATTTTGTTTAAATCTGAGGTATTTTTGGTTGTTGCCATAGCTTTTAAAACTACTGTACATAGTATATTTTATAGCCTGTATATTTTTCTATTGATAATGGTTCTGTAAACTTTTTAGTTGGATTTTGCAAGGTAATAATAATGTAATGTGTTAATAAATTACTGTTCATTATCATTAATTGGCTGATTTTTTTGCTGTGGCAATTGTGCATTTTCTGATATTTACGCACTAGTATCCAATTGGTTGATTTCACATCCAATTGCACAGGTAATAGGAAATCAAGCTGCCACCCTGATCACATCTGGTCTCAGGGTGGCGGCTTGTTTTCCTATTGCCTGTGTGATTGGATGTGAAGCCAACCAATTGGATACTAGTGCGTAAATATCAGAAAATGCACAATTGCCACAGCAAAGAAAATCAGCCAATTAATGACAATAAACAGTAATTTATTAACACATTACATTATTACCTTGCAAAATACAACTAAAAAGTTTACAGAACCATTATCAATAGATAAATATACAGACTGTAAAATGCACTATGTATCAATATTTGTACTAAGCATTAATGGCTCTCTAATATAAACACAATCTGTTTTAATAAATTACAATGAAAAAGTCCAAGTTTACAATGGATTTTATTAAAAAAAGCATTGAGTTATGCACATAATATCAAAATATCAAGAGATAACATCTAATTGCTATATTTTAATGCAATATTTACATTTATTGTCTTTAATTTTAATGATGATGAAAAATATTCAAGCGTTGAAGGTAGTACTATAAAAACCAGTTTTTTGATGTAATTCAAACAAAATTTCAAATATCTATAACTTAATAAACAAATTAGAGTCAGCCCTCCAAAAGGTTGCCAAGCTTGAATACAGCATCAGGGAAATTGTGGTAAATCAACTGGGAAATGAGGGAAGGGCCTTGGTCCAGCAAAAGGAAACCGCAAAAAATAGCCTGGGAACAATAGTCAATGAAGAACACAAGGAAATAATTTTAAATCTTCAAAAGGAAATACTCAAGCAGTTAGATTTCAAAAGCAAAAGTTACAACTTGTGGGAATTTGCAAAAATCAATAGAAAGAATACTTGAATAATCAAACTAATTGAAGGAAATAAATTTCAAAGGAAATCAACACAAATGAAGAGGAAACCAACCAAATGGAAAAAGACAAAAAATAAACTCAGTCAAGAAGCAGGAGCGCTTCAAGAAATACTGAAAATTTATCAAATGGAAACCAAGAAGAAACACAAATTGCAAGAAATATAAGAAAAATTAAGCCTAGGAAAATTAATGAAGAGCAGCCAACGCTCATGAAGTTTGCTGAAGTGGCGCCTGTGGCTGAGGGGGCCACAGGGGAAATAATTAGTAAGTCTTTTTATGTTTTACTTATATTTATTTTAGTCATCACCAGGAATGGGGATGAGGTTGCAGAAGTGGTGGCTCATACGCTGAGTTGGTTTTACGGGGGTTACCAGTCACTGGTGACCCCTGTAAAACAAATAAATAAATAAAAAACAAAAAAATAAAAATAATTCAACAGAATATGAATAAATTTTAATATTGAAGCTAAAAATAGGGAATATTTACCACCCACAGGGTGCTCGCTGTGGTTGAGGGAAGCATTTGAAATAGGATCAAATATCAACTTCAAAGATTTGAATGAAATTCATGGGAATGTCAAGTTAAACTTTGATGAATATATCTATGAAAGCATTCAACAATTCCCATTTGCAAACATCAACAAATATGAAAAAAACTTAATTAAAACTGACTTTCAAATTGGAACTGAATATTTAAAAGCTGAAATTTTTAATGAAGTATTCAAGGCATTGTCAAATAAAGTTGGGGACACAGTCCTTGTGAACACATTTAAACCTTTATTAATATTGTTTGCCAAGGCATGGGGGGCTGATACAAGTTGGGCGCCCCCTGGAACCCTCTTCAAATAGAATCAAACATCATATATCAATAGGTTAGTTCAAGTCTTCAAAAAATTGTGCATGTTCTCAGAAAAATATACCTTGCAAAGAATTCACATTGCAGTATACCTGAGAATCCTCCTTCACTGCATATTAAAAACCAACGTCAAAAAGTTGGAGGATGTACCTATTCAAATGAACATATGCCAGTTAGCACTTGAACACCAGAAGACACCACGGGGGTATAGGACAGTTGAGCACGTCCTGTATGACTCCTTTGCATTGGCAACATTGTATGGGTACTACATGCTCTCTGAAAAAAACCTATTAGTTGATTCACTCACCCATTTTCCTTTTATTAAACGTTCAACAACCACCGGGGTACAGGGCGCCACCCCTCTAGCAATCACATCAAGGGTTGTCCACCACGTACAGAAGAGTACGTGGATCCAATTGGACGCACTAGCTGAAAATTTAATTTCAGGGTATAATTCTTCAGAATAATCACATGTCCTTTGCAATTAGCATCCCCCCAATTAATATTTTTCCCTTGCAAATTAAAATTTATTTATTTTAAAATTTTTTATATTTTAATACTAAAATTTTAATATCAAAAATGTAATATTAAAGTTTTTATAGTAAAATTTTATTTTTAAATATTTAAATATTAAAACTTTAGTATCTAAAAGTTAATATTAAAATTTTAATAATACATATTTCAATATTAAAATTTTTAATTTATAATATTTCAATATTGAATATAGCACAATTAAATAAAAACAGTTAAATTTTGAATATTTAAACTTTAATATATAACTTTTAAGATTTATAATTATAATTTTACTTTTAATATTTTAAGATTGTTTTAAATTTTAGTAGGTAAATTATAATATTAATATATATAAATATATTACAAGACATTAGTATTAGTTGCGACCACGTCAAATAATAAAAATAAGTTAAAAATGTTTTTATTTACTAGCTTGTCGAGTACAGGTTCATTTATTACATATACAAACAATGAAAATTGAATTTATCCCCATCATGCGGCCCGCTCCACTTATATTATAAACAAGTGATTGTTTAGAATTCAAATTACCTTTCCCTTGTAATATGTTTTGATAAATTTATTTGATATGCTTGACCTGCGTCCTAAGTACTAATTTTTAAGCAATACATAAAAATCATTGGTGGTTGTGTTGTGTGGCTATAGTGGCACTGAAATATTAAGGATCAGATGATGACCTGCAAGGTCCAATTTGTGGCTTAAAAAAGCTAGAGTACCAACAAGGATTCACAATTATTTAAATAAAATTAATCTATTTCTATCTTTTTTAATTTATTTATTTGTTAGCGCAACAGTCAATATAATATTCAGTGCATTATAATAAAAATATATTCCTCATACCTAGTATAATTAATTTTACTTACCTTTTCTACATACTCTTGTATGTCTATAATACAATCAAACATCACACCATTATATATAAATAATAATTATTGAGTCCTACTAAAAACTAAATAAAAATAAAAACAAATAAAACCCAGAGCTCCCATTTATCTGATTGACTCAGAGGCCAGGGCTTTGGGGAGGAAGGATTCTGAGTGCTTTTAAAAAGCTGCCACCACATTGGGTGGAATTGCAAATTGACTGACCTCAAGAATATTAAATAGATCCTCAGTGTCCTGAGGAAGGTCTTGTTTCACCTTATTCTTGATCCAACCAAACACCTCCTTGATTGGGTTCAGAAATGGAGAATACAGGAGGAGGAAGAGGAGTCTCATTGGACAGTCAGCCAGGCGGTGGTTGGCCAAATGGCTATTTTTATTGATTTGCGGGAACTTGGACACAACCAGATCCACTTTGTGGAGCCCAACATTATCCAGCACAACAATGTTGGTTGTACTGTGGTAGTTGATCTGGAGATACTCCTTGACAACTCAGAGAAAATTGAGAAAATTCCTGCTATTGTGAGAACCCTTGATCATTTGGTATTGGTCCAACCCGCAAGGAAAAGAAGTGCAACCATTGAATAGGTCTGGGAAAAGACAGCTGCACAATGGGCTACACCGTCCTTGGACCCCTTCTCAACCCACCCATGCCTAGACCTGATTGAGGAGGAAAACGACAATTTGTCAATGTAGAAGAACTGGACATTCCCAGTCTTTTTTAGTACCAGATATGTCTCAGCATAAATGTGTCAATCCTGAATGGTCTTTTCATTGTTTCTGTTATACAGCAAAACTTCCAATACTTTCCAGGAGAAGCCCAAATCAACCATTGTTTTGTAAACAAGGGTTTTGGAAACAGAAAGCCCAAATCTGTGGCAAGCATCAATTGGACAGCAAGTGAGTCCAGGTGGCAATCCTTGGCTACCCACTGTTTTATTGCGTCAATATGCACAGGCTGCAAGAGTTTTGGCTGCCGCTTAGCCTTGGCAGATTTTGCAATTCACCCAGTGTTGCCATACTTGGTGTTGATGTTGGAAATATATCTGGCTGTGACATCAAATTAGGATGCAATATCCCAAACCACCATTCCCCCATTCAAGAAGTTTAGGAGAGCTTCACACTCACTATCTGTCAACTGACGCCAGCCCTTGGCAGGTACCATGGCATCCTGGCTAGCAGGCTCAACACAGGGGACGGGGACCTTCATGTAGAAGGTGGGATCACGCTTGCTCTCAGTGGTGCTGTCAATGGTTAAATACACAATAGGTGCAGATGGCTCAACAGTGGTGGCCAATGGCTTGTAAGTGGTGTCAAAGACACAGGGGTAGGAAGTAGCATTTCTTGGATCAATAGTGCAGGGCTGGGTGACAACTGGGTATACAGTGGAGGTGTATGTAACCTCATTATTCCCAATGACCTTTGTGTAAGAGACTTTGGTTGCAGGCCTTGAGAGAAGCTTCTGTCTGGGATTAAGACTGTGTGATCTGGCTTAGGACGTGGAAGGTGGTTGACTGGCGCTGAGCCTTGGGAGGCCTGTGTATTGGCATGACTCCCCTTGATTTGTGTTCTGGGTCTGTTCTTGGACCCTCTGGGACGCCCTTGTGGACAGGCTGCCCTGTGGACTGGTGCAGGAGCTGGTTGGGAATGCAACTGATGGTCCATAAAAATAAAATAAAAAATATTTTATATTAAATATGTATTTATTTGGATTTGTTGGTTTAGTTATGAGTAGTTGTTTTCTCTTGATTTATCCTTGAATAGTAGCAGAGTTTCTATATATGTAATTTGAAGTGTATAATATTGTATCCTTTCCAGTTTTGGATGCTTTTAGAGTTTAATAACTTTCTATGTCTAAACATGGTTATCAAAATTGAAATTTTCATTTGATTTTATCCAGAGTGGAGCTTCTTTATTTGGGTTAGTGTTTCCTAGTGTGCTTACTGTACATTAAATTTGGATTTCATTTCCCACAATTAATATATGAGTTTACTAGTGGCATTCAAAAGTGATTCAAAATTTGGTTCTTGGATTTGACAATCCCGCAATTTCAAAAAACATAGTAAACTTAATGAAAATGGCTGATGGATTTGAACGCTTCAAATCTGATTCCAGTTAATTCATTTCATCCATTGGGAATATGCAGTTCAACTTGAGCTTTGCAAAGTGTCTATGAGTTCCCACATTTTCAAATATTCAAATAAATACTCAAAGAATTCAATTTAATTAAAAAAGGCCATCCCGCAAAAGTGATTTGAATTTTGGACCAAGGATTTGACAATCCTGCAATTTCAAAAAACATAGTAAACTTAATGAAAATGGCTGATGGATTTGAACGCTTCAAATCTGATTCCAGTTAATTCATTTCATCCATTGGGAATATGCAGTTCAACTTGAGCTTTGCAAAGTGTCTATGAGTTCCCACATTTTCAAATATTCAAATAAATACTCAAAGAATTCAATTTAATTAAAAAAGGCCATCCCGCAAAAGTGATTTGAATTTTGGACCAAGGATTTGACAATCCCGCATTTTTACATTTAGGTTCCAAATTTACAGTAGCAACCGTAGTTATCGAATAACTTAGAGACTGGAACTGACAAACCCTTCATTCAGTACAGGAAACATATAGGGAAGAGGAAACCTTTGGATCCCCAGCATCCCAATTGGAAGATCCTTGTAGAAGGCGGGGAAAGAGCGCATCCCATGCTTGGGTTGGCAGAAGATACAAAAGGGTTTATGGGCACTCGTCTCGATCCAAGATACATTCAAGGCGATCTGATTAACAAGAACAGTGGCTTTGAGTGGGCCTTTGAAGGAGAAGGTGTGCATGGCTTTAGATCCAATATGCTTGATGCGGAAGGACTTTCTGGGGTCCAGGGTATCTGTGGTGATTCGCCATTGCTTTAAAAACTCTACTGCCCATCCCCCGGCCTTTGTCCATTGGATATGGAAGTGACACTCTTCGTTTTCATAGCAGAACTCACACTTTGAGATAGCTTTAGCCCCCGACCACACCCGCACTATGTTGAGTGCGGTATGGATGTTGTCCTTGCGGTTGTATACGGGCGGTTTTAGTTCTCTGACACGCTCCTTGGTAAGATCAAAGCTAATGGGACAAGTCAAGTTGTCTAAAGTGATAGGGCACTCAGTGTCAATTTCGCCATATGAGGTTATCTTGGTCAGGCCTGGACAGTCTTTGAAGGAAGTGGCTGTAAATATAGTTTTGGTGATAAAAGGGTTAGAGATGAATCCAGAAAAGACCGGCAAAACAAGAAAGCAAATAAACATGACAACGCTTGTTACTGCTTGACCTTTAAAAACGATTACACGCTAGGCTCCTCAGAGGTATAGCTCTTCAATCCAATCATGTCCTTCAACCCGAGAATTTCACTGGGAATAATAAACCAGTCATTTCCAAGGAACTCAAGCTTTGTTTCGCAATCAAATCACGGAATTGTTTCCGCAGGAATGCATAACCTAGACGCTATTCCTCACTTAATTGGTTTGTCATTTTTTCAATGAAGCACAATCATCTTATCGTTAATATTTAATCACTGAATGTTTTTCTTCTAAAGTTAATGCAATACTAACTGTTTTTTTAGACATTTAATAAAATAACTGAACATTATTTTAGATTAGGATGATTTGGCTCTGCCCCGGTACGTTCCGGATCTCTAAGCTGCTGAAGCCAAAACAGAATACTGATATTTAAATCTTACTAAATAAATCTTTGGATTGAGTGACCTAGATACAGAAATTGACCGAAGCAGCTTAAGCCTGAACTCACAGCTTGCGAGAAAGTACAACTGATGACTCTCATCGAATATTACACATTCAAAAAATAATTTACAAGTGACTTTTGAGCCATAAAGTTCCACTTGTGGCACCCAAGCATGCTTCCATCCCATTCATTATAACCCATCTGTGATTCAGGGGCTTCTTTGATTATGTATTTATTTACACTTCACACAAAAACAATCATTCAAATATAAATTTAGTCCTTCTTGTCAACGGCAAACAACAAACCATTACAAATTCACCGAATCAACTCTGAAGTGATGCTATTTCTCACCTGCCGGATATAATAAACTTCACTATTTTGAAATATAAATCACACAGGAAAAAGGAAGAAAAGCGAACAACTTTTAAACCCCATATTTCCTACTCTTCTTGTTTTGATTCAAGTTTGATAATTTTAAATAAACATTTATTTGAATTTCAACGTGAGGAACCGAACGACTTGCCATCATTCAGGGAATTTTAAGCTTATCCAAGCCCATCTTATTCCGAATTACCATCCATCTTATACTGTTGGCTCAAAGCTCGGAAATCAAGCCACGCTGCCAAAACCATTGGATGCTTAAACTCCTTTGCAATTCAAAGTTTTTCAAAGCGGCCCAACCTCAGCAGCCCAAATCCCCCACGGAATTGCAGTCTAGAACAGTTATGCCCTGCGGCAATCCTAGGTAATGGCACTGGAGGTGAGATTCCAATCCAATAATCTTCATATATTAAAAGGGAGCCATATACCCTGCCATTGCAAGTAGCTTATGTTCTGCCTATCCATCTTGACAATAAATACTACTCATATTAATTTAAATATAGGAAAATATATTGTTAAGAAATAGCCTATTTATCTCAGAAGCAGATAGAATATTTGGATATAAACTTAGGAATATTTTTTGTCTGGCAAATCTGGGGATGAAGCTTGCTAGCCGATAATGTACGCATGATTGCCCTCACGGCAATTGTAGGTGGATCTGGGGCAAATTATTTAAAGATGGCTCAACCACACCAACCAGTGACATCAAGTGTCATTAGAACAATTTGTCATGGCCATAATTTTCCCGGGTGTGGCTCGGCCAAAGCGCCGCCACCCGGGGAAACCCAGCCTGAAGCCCCGCCCGCTTGCAGCAATCATAGATTTAAATCTAACAATTGATCACAAGTGGGTAGTGGCACGGGAAATTGGGTCCAAGTGGGGCGCGGATGCCCCACGCCCAATTTTCCCTTCCTTGACCTGCTGGTCAACAAATCCTGACCTCAAAGGAGGTCAGGTAACAGCTTACAGAACCACCATTGATGATATATGTAAGCTGTCTAAATATTGTATTCAAGGAGGGCACCTCATCAAGATGTACCCAAAGGCTTTAAGTAACAATTGTCTTCACCAAACTACCTTAGTAGTTTGATATTTTACTCTCAATAAATATCTTGCCTCAATGATTCACTTAATCAATATTTTTCAATTATATTTGTAATAACCAGACTGCTAGATTCTGCTTTCTCACCTCTGCAATTTCCTGGTAATCTTCCACCTCCTGCTGAAATGATTCCTGAAACCCGCAAAATTGAATGTGAGCCTATCTATGCTGCTGATTCCTTAACATTGAGCCAAATGAAGGTCTTCCTGATGTACCTGTGCATAATCTTCTGCTTCACCTTTCCTTATTCACTCTTCAAGGGTTATCATTTACAAGTAAACACACATCGTCTCCTCCTAATTGGTAATGTCATCCTAATTTGGGTGTACATTCCCCATTTGATCAATTACGGTGAGCTCTCTCTCTACTTTACCCTGGCATTATCAAACTACTCTAATTTTGATATATTGTATGGCCTGCGCATCTTTGTTGTTAGATCATTTTCTTGCATCATGGATATCTCAGTGGTGACTTCCACAATGCTCATTAATTCATTTTGGAGTATTTTTGCAGTGGTTTTCTTTCCCCTGTTATACCCATCCTTTGCAAAGATAGAGATCACACAACCTTGTTGTACTTTACTCTCACGCCTCAAATTCTGGCAGCCTGCTCCTAGCCTTCCATCCCCTTTGTTAAATACTGCCAGAGAAATCTTGGCACTAACTGAGGAATGGACCCAGCATGGTTTCCCTCAAAAGCTTCTCAGCTTCTTACTCAAACAAGCAGAACCCAAATCCCGTGAGTGGTGTTTGTCTATTCTTGACCAAGCACCAAACTCCTTTGATGATGCGTCAACCCTAATTCCTTTGGTGACGTGCCAAGCTCCGGCAACTTCCTCTTTGATTGAATACAAAACCCTGTTCTCAAGTTCCCAAGGCTCTCAACCTCTACTGTTGCACCTCAAGAAGTTCCAAGCCAATGCTAATAAGTCATCACTCCCTAAAAGCGCTAAGCTTGCGGCCCTCTATCTCAGCCTTGACCACACTGGTCAAAGTCTTTCACCCTGGTCACACCCTTCCAATTCTGGCTCCAATATGATACAGCGCCTCCTGCAAGCAGTCAGGGGTAAGCTAGTGATGTCCCAGCAGCCAACTCAGCCTCTGTTATTGGAGGCTCCTCCCATGTTAAATTGCTTGAAAATTCAACAGGAGTCAGCCACTCCACAAGGGCCCATATCCCCTGAGGTTTCTCAATCTCTTGTGACTCCAGCCCCCACTCTGGCTATAGCTCTTGTCGTCAGTTCTCCTCCTCAGAGTATTCCTACCCTGGCTACGCTCTCCTTTTACAATATTGACAATTCCAGCGCTACCCTGGCAAACTTGAACTCTATTGACTCCTAAGCGCCCACTTCAGGTAACGCTACCAATGCCTGTAAACTTATACGTTTCAACCAGAACTGTCTATTGCTATCCGCCAAGGCTCAGGATATAAAGGATCTCCATGTTGCCACTATGAATAAGGTTGTGCCTGCTCCTTGTCTTGAGCCTATTGTCATTGAACCTATGATTGAACAACCCTTTGTAGCCTTGAATGAGGACCTGTTTTCCATTCAGACAGCTCCTCAACTCCAGGTACAAGTTGATTCCAATCACCCCCCTCTATCAAATAAAACAAAGATGGGATATTTTTTATTTCATTTTTCCTTTGCTTCCACATCACATCTAACAAAAGCTGTAGCTTTAGTAGATACTGGTGCCACAGACAACTTCATTTCAAAAGATCTGGTTGACAATCTAGGTTTGTAATATAATCCTGGTGCTCTGTGCAAAGGAGGGGTATCCAATGTCTTCCATTCATTCAGACTATGTTGCCTGTTATCCTTCTCCTTCACTGATCATGCCTTTGTTGCTGACTTCACAGTGGCAAATCACCTGACATACCCAGTGATCCTAGGTGTGGAATGGTGGCAGGAGAACAATATCACCCCAATCCTCAAAGATAACCTACTGAGGATTGCTCATCCTGCCAGAATTTCCTTGGAGGTACCAATGATCCTGCTTGGGAAAGAAGTCCCTCACATCTCAATGTCAGTCTCAGCAACAACAAAACCCGCCACATCATTTGATGTCCTTCTGTCATTCCTCTCCCACTTGCATGCAGCCTTTGATTCTAAGCTGGCTGATGGTCTCCCTGAACACTCACAATTTGACTTTGAGTTTAAACTCACTGTTGATTTGGTGAAAGTTGCTTCTCCCATCTATCCCTTGAACTTAAAGGAGGAACAATGCTTAGAAGAATGGACAAATGACATGGAATCCAAAGGACAGATCTTTAGGAAATCTTCTCCTATATGCTCTCCTGCTGTTTGTTCAAAAGTCTGATGGATCATTACACCCCTGCATTGATTTTGGCAACCTAAACAATGTGACTGTACCAGACCCATACCTCATGCCCATTGAGTCTCAGATCTCCAGGGAGGTGGAGAAAGCTAGAATCTTTTCAAAGCTGGACCTCTTAAATGCTTTCAACCAGATTTTCATCAAAGAAGGTCAGGAATGGCTCACCGCTTTCAGGACTAAGAAAGGCATCTTTCAGTACCGAGTCATGCCCTTTGGTCTAAAAAATGCCCCTGCACTATTCCAGAAGATGATTAATGCAGTCTTAGGTGACCTCATTGGGAACTGTGCTATAGCATACATGGACAACATCTTAGTATACTCTCCAGATGAGGAGTCTCATGCCACCCACCTTTGTGCTATAGTAGAAAGGATCCAAAAGGCCAATATTGTCATCAAACTGAGCAAATGTGAATTTTTCAAGAGTAAGGTTTCTTTCTTAGGAAATCTGATTTTGGAGAAAGGCCATGCCATTTCCCCTGACAAGGAAGCTGCAATAAGGAATTGGCAGACCCCAACAAACATTACCCAACTCTGCAGTTTCCTGGGAACATGCAACTTCTTGAAACGCTTCACCCCCCATTTGTCTGAAACAGCAGCCCCCTTTACACTGCTAGTGAAAAAAAACTCTGGAATGGTCCACACAATGTGATGCTGCGTTTGATGCTGTTAAGAACATCATGTGTTCTGCAATCATGCTCTGCCATGTTGATGCCTCCAAACCCTTCATCTTAGCCACAGATGCCTCCAAATTTGCCATTGCCTCAGTCCTTCTACAAACTGCTGATGATGGACTAGAATACCCTGTGGGCTATTTCTCAAGAAAAATGAGATCTGAAGAGCTCAGCTACATGACTATGACAAGGAGCTATTAGCAGTAGTAGAGTCTATGAAATAATGGCAGCATCACTGTGATGATCCACATGTTTGGTGGTTTTCAGGCGGGGCTAATGTTGGCCAAGCAAAAGTTTGGTTGTTTGTTGAAGGTGAGCCTAGTAGGTAACATAGGACTACTAGGGGTAAGTAAGGTGAGCCTAGTAGGTAACATAGGACTACTAGGGTAATTAAGGCCTTCCTGGTAGGTAACATAGGACTACCAGGGGTAGATGTTGCCTCCACCCAGCAGAAGATATTGGCTGCTTTAGGGCTATAGTGCTTCACCCTGCAGGAAACTGTGGCTGTGAAAGGGTGAAGACTGAAATAGCAAGCAGGGAACTTTGTCTGTCTGGGGGGGTAGGTTTTGGACCCCTGGCAGGTAACGCGGGCTGCCAGGGAGGGGAAGAGCTCTGAGGGCTCTACATACCCTAATACGCTTATGGGAGGTCTGTGAGCAAGCACCCTACCTAACAGACTGGTAGGGTGTCCTTGTTTATGCCCAGGGGGATCTTTGGGGAAACCCAAGGTGAGCATTGGAGGGTATAGACTTTCTCAGGGGTTTCACCAAGGTGGCTTGCTTAGGGAAGCAAGCTGAAGAACTTGGTGTGATCAGGCCTCTGGGAAGTAGAGCTGATTACTCTGCAACTGAAAGCCCAGACTTCATCACCTGGGTGAGTAAAGACAACACATAGACATTGATCTATGGTTGAATGGCCTAAGTGAACTGCCACTTTTGAGGGCCCAGTCAAATGCCAGTTTAATGTAGACTCATGCCTGGGTCTGCAAGTTCTGGTAATGGGGGCTGAGATAAAGAACCGAGGTGGTTCACAGAATTAACAGAGAAAACTAGAAGGAGGGACTGTTTGGTCACAGTGAAAGCTAGTTGATGGACTGTTAATTCATATTGAATTGAATGAACCAATATGGTTCAGTGTGTAGAAGGAACAAATAAGGTTCCTAGTGAGTATTTGTTGAGGGACTGGTTGAGGATAAGCTAGGGCTCAGAGATTATGATGCAGGACTAGCTGATCATGATGCAGGTTGGCCAAAGGACCAGAAGATTGTGTTGCTGGAGTAGCCAGAGGACTGATGAAGTTAATGGACTGATTTCTGGTTAAGCTGAAGAGCTGGAATATGAGCTGGCTGAAAGATCCAAAGATGATGGTGAAGAACTGGTGGTCCGGAGAAATGAGACAAGATTTTGCCAAATTGATTTGCTGAAGTGGGAAGATGTGGAACATTTTGCCTTGATTTAGTATTAAATCAAGAAGGAATGTGGATAGAAGTGTGGGTAAGATATTTATTTATTAAGTTCCTAGGATAAAAAAGGTATGTTGCTATAAGAGCGGGATAAAAAGTTGTTTTGATGGGACATTTTCCTTGGATTTTATAATATTTGTAAATATATGGGGAAAACATTGAAGAGGTCCAGAAAGAACAATTTAAATAGTATTCTACTATTTAAATGGGTTTAGGTTGAATGCAGGGAGAATTTGTGCCAGAATAGTGGACCAGTTAACGTTTTGGTGCGCAAAGAGTTGTCAATTTGAGCGGTTTGAGCTGTGGAAATAATTTTCATAGTTGGATCCCGGTGGAACATCAGAAATGGTCTATTTCCGCGCTCTGCATTCATTGGTTGAGTTCTGGCAGGTTTTCTGATAAAAATGATTGGTTGGAAGCCAAAAGCTTAAAGTATAAGCAAGAAAATAGTGAATTAATACTTTAAGCTTTTGAGAAAGTAAGTTTGTAAGCTTAAGTTATTATAGGAAAAAGTGAGCAGCAATGGTCTAAGCTTATGAAGAAAGCCATTTTGAAGGCGGAACCGTTGGGAAAAGGACACTATAAGAAGGTGTCTGGTTGGAAAGTTATGGGGTCTTTTGACGGTCTTTTTGGAGGTCTTTCCAGGTCTTTGATGGGATCTTTCTGAGGCTTTCTGAGTGTCTGCCAAGAGGTTTTGGAAGACTTTTGATCACCAGCAGGAGCTTGGTTGAACTGATACAACCCAAAGATAACAGAGCAGGAGCCCAAGAATAAGAAGCTGAATCCTAAGTGCGGCGCTGGAGTCCAAGTTTAAGGTGCCGGAGTCCAAGTTTAAGGAGCCAGAGTCCAAGTTTAAGGTGTTGGAGTCCAAGTTTAAGGAGCAGGAGTCCAAGTCTAAGGAGCAGACGTCCAAGACTGAGGTGCAGAAGTCCAAGACCAAGTACAAGGAGTCCAAGATATTTTTGGAGGACTCCAAGTATTGGCAAATCCATATTGTTTCCTTGACCCCCCGGGCCATATACCAGAAGGTTTCTAAGGGGATCTTCCTTCTGAGAGTGAATAAAAGCCCATTTTGACCCCTATACATATTTCTGAGATACATTTCCCCTTACTAGAGAATGACAACCCCTTCCAGCCAGTCCCTGGCTATAATTCAGGACATACTTAGGGACTGGTGGACAGGAACCCCACAATCACCTTTGTTCAGCCACACACCAATTTACAGTAAGGACAGACCACAAAGCCCTACTGTATTACCAGGAACCTCATCTTGTAACTGAACGTCAGACCATATGGTATGAAGTCCTAGTCAAGTTTAAATTCCAATACAAGCTTATCAAGGGTATTGATAACCATCTGGTGGACTCCCTCAGTTGCAACCCAGCATTCCTTCCAGACGTTAAGGCTGAACAAGAACTTAATACAAAGGACATGATTCCCCCCAGCGCCATTCTATCCTCTCCTCTCACGGAAAAAATCTGTACTCTAAGTGTCCAAGAAACTGCCAACCCAGAACTGGTAGCTGGAGTCAAGTTGCTGCAATCTTTAGACAAACAGTACCCCCAGTTGTTTAAGTTGGCAAGTCAATCTACTCCCCATACCTGCTACAGTTTGGAAGACAGTACCATACTTCACAATGGTTGCCTGTGGGTACCTGATGGTGATATTTGCCTGGAATTCATCAAGTCCCACCATGACAACATATTGGTTGGTCACCAAGGGAAAAATAAGACCATAGAGATAATCCATAGACAATTTGATTGGAGAGGTCTCACATCAGACGTAGCTAAGTACTTGAAGGGCTGCATGGTTTGTCTAAGGGCAAAGCCCTCCTGTCTCAAACAAACAGGTCTACTGGTACCCCTACAAACTCCAAATGAGCCATGGGCATTGTGGTGATCCACATGTGCGCGGGTTTGCAGGCGAGGGTTGATTTGGCTTCAAATAAAGACAATATGCTAAGGAATGGCAATATGTGGTTAGCTAGTGACGTGGTAAACTAGTAGGTAACATAGGGCTGCTAGGGGTAAGTGAGGTAAGCCTAGTAGGTAACTTGGTCTTCTAGGAGAAGTGAGGTAACCCTAGTAGGTAACACGGTCTACTAGGGTAAGTAAGGGGATCCTGGTAGGTAACATGGTCTACTGGGGTAAGCAAGGCCTGGCTGGTAGGTAACAAAGGACTACCAGAGGCAGTTGTTGCCTCCACCCAGCAGATGATGTTGGCTGCTTTGGGCTATAGCACTTCACCTAGCAGGGAACCGTGTCTGCGGGAGGGTGAAGACTTAAATAGCAAGCAGGGAACTTAGTCTGTCTGGGGGGGAGTAGGTTTGGACCCCTGGCGGGTAACACAGGCTGCCAGGGAGGGAAAGAGCTCTGAGGGCTCAACATACCCTAATACGCTTGAAGGAGGTCTGTGAGCAAGCACCCTGCCTAACAGACTGGCAGGGTGTCCTTGTTTGTGCCCCTATGGGAGCTTTGGGGAAACCCAAAGTGAACATTGGAGGGTATAGGCATGCTCAGAGGTGTCACCAAGGTGGCTTGCTTAGGGAAGCAAGCTGAAGAACTTGGTGTGATCAGGCCTCTGGGAAGTAGAGCTGATTACTCTGCAACTGAAAGCCCAGACTTCATCACCTGGGTGAGTAAAGATAACACATAGACATAGATTTATGGTTGAATGGCCTAAGTGGATTGCCACTTGCAAGGGCCCAGTCAAACACCAGTTCAATGTAGACTCATGCCTGGGTCTACAAGTTCTGGTAATGGGGGCTGAGATAAAGAACCAAGGTGGTTCATGGAATTAGCAGAGAAAACTAGCAAGAGGGACTGTTTGGTCACAGTGAAAGCTAGTTGATGAGCTGTTAATTCATATTGAATACTATGAACCAAGATGGTTCAGTGTGTTAAAGGAACAAACAAGGTTCCTAGTGAGGATTTGGTATGGAGCTAGTTAAGGATAAGAAGAAGGACAAGAAGACATGATGAAGGACTAGCAGATCATGGTTTAGGATAGCCAAAGGACCAGAAGTTTGTGCTGAAGAACTGAAGAGCTGAGAGGATGACCTAGCTGGACTGAATACAGTGGTTAGAAGAGCTGGTTTGGTGACTTTTGAGAAGAAATTTGGATATAAAGAAGCAGTTAAATAATAAATAAATATTGCCTGTTTATGATTAAGAAAGGATTAAAAATCATATAAAAAAAGAAAGAGAAGAAAAAATAACCTATAGTTTGTTAGAACTATAAGTTATTTTTAGAAAAGAGATTAAAGAGAAAATGGGTCAGAAAGAAGCTGGAAGAAGAACAGAGAAACTGTGAGGGCAAAAGAGCAAATTTTGCCAAGAACAACTAGGAAAGCGGAAGGACAAGCAACAGGCAGGTTTGAAGATGCAAAACGTTGAGAGAAACACAGAGAAACACAGAGAAATGTTGAAAAATCAAAGGATTTAAAATTGCCAAAGTAAAACATATGTGGAAGCGCTCAAGATTTGCCAGGGAAACATAACAGGAATTACAACAAAACTGTTCAAAACACAGAGCAGCTGTTTACGCAGAGAGAGACAGCTTCAAGTTTGAACCAGGGTCAGGGACAGATCATCCGGGGGAACTGTTTTAGTAGAACCATTGAAGCAAAACGTTTGATTGGCTACAACCCAGAGCCTACTTAATCAGTTTTTAAGGGCTTTAACTTGAGAGTTAAAGTCTAAAAATGGGGAGCAGAAGCGGAAAATTCAGGGCTTTCATTGGCTAAAGTAAGTTTAAAAGTTTAATATAATATAGAAGAAGAAAAACAGGATAGTTTAAGCTTTAAAAAACCAGAGTTCTAAGAGAGGTTTTTGGTCTGAAACAAGGGGCTATAAAAGGGAGAGCTATCTGAGACTCTTCAGGGACTGGATCAAGTGGATTACAAAGGCCACCAGAAGCTACAGAAGGAGGAAAAAACCAAGGATAGGAAGCTAGAGCTGAGTCAGACCACAGGAGTTTAAGATTAAGACAACAGAGCCCACGACAAAAGTGCTGGAGCCCAAGACTAAAGCAAAGGAGCCCAAGATCAAGGAGCAGGAGTCAAAGACCAAGTACAAGGAGTCCAAGATATTGTTAAAGGACTCCAAGTATTGGCACAAACCATTTCTTATTCCCTATTCCAAGGCCATATATTAGAAGGTTTCTAAGGGGATCTTCCTTCTGACAGAAAATAAAGCGCCTATTACGACCCCTATATGGATTACCTGTGTGAAAAGAGGATTTAAGTCTCACAAGTCAATTACCCCATATTTTCTATCCTAGCCCAGGAGATGAGAAATCCTATTGCCTAGGGTGCAGGAAGTTTTCCTCTAGTAAATATGCCCAGGAGGAGTGGGAGAAGGTGACCAGGCATTTAGAGATGTCAAATAGAGGAAGAGAGTTCATCAGAGAAGAGTTTGCAAGACTACTACAGGATTGGTATCAGCCTACAGGAGGGCTGGCGCCTGCTGAAGTCCAGGTATATGATGGAGACGCTTGCTTGGTGATTGGAAAGGTACTGGAGGAGTTTGCCCTTATGAAAGCCAAGTATAAGCTTCTCACCAACCTTTCACCCCTGTTGGAGAATGATAACTCCTCCAAGACAGTCCCTGGCTACGACCCAGGACACACTATGGGGACTGGTGACCAGGAACCCCACAGACATCTCTGTCTGTTGATTTCATAGTAGAACTTCCTCCATCAAACAGTTATGATGCAATAATGGTAGTAGTAGATTGTTTCACCAAGATGAGTCATTTCATCCCCTGCCAAACCACAATCACATCAGTCCAGATGGCCAAACTGTTTGTCAACAATGTCTTTGCCCACCATGGAATCCCCCAAGAGATCATAAGTGACAGAGGTCCCCAATTCATAGCACAATTCTGGGAGGAATTCTCCAGACTCCTAGGCATTAAGTTATGCAGATCAACAGCCTACCACCCCCAATCTGATGGCCAGACAGAGAGGGTGAATCAATGTTTGGAAACATTTCTTAGATGCTACTCTAACACTGAACAAGATAACTGGTCCCAAAACATACCAATGGCCCAGTTTGCTTACAACAATGCCCCACACTCCTCTTCTAATGTCTCTCCATTCTTTGCAAATTATGGCTACAACCCCTAATGTAACTTTGGCTCACTCTCAGGTAGCAAAGTAGAATTGGCATCCTCACAGACAGCAGCTTTAAAAAGAATCCATGAAGAAGTCAAAGTGTCCTTGACTCATGCTGTGACAACTTACAAGGCTTATGCAGAAATGAAAAGAAGAGAGGGCCCATTTTATGAAATTGGTGATCAAGTACTGGTTGACTCCCAGAACATGCAACTAAAAGTACCCTGCCAGAAGCTAGGCCCCAAAAGAGTAGGTCCATTCAGAATCTTAAAGAAGATTGGATATTCATCCTACCAACTGGACCTCCCTCCCTCCTTCCACATCTTCAGCACATTCCATGAATGCCTATTAACTAAGTATGAAGGTCTACCTGTATCTACTACTGACCCCATAATGGTGGATGGACAACTGGAATATGAACTGGAATCAATAATTGCATCCAAACTATCTTGCAAGCGCCTGCACTACCTAGTAGCCTGGAAGGGATACCCAGCCTCAGAAAACTGTTGGATTCCCCCATCACAACCTCACTCACATCCAAGAAATGCTCCAGGAATTCCACAAGACCAATCCCCAAGCAGTAGGTCCAGTAAAAGCCACCCTAGCTGCCATGAAACTCCCTCCTGCCCACAATAACTATGCATTGGCAGCACTCCCAGGAGGCGGGAAGTCCCTGTTACCAAAGAAGGAGAGTAATGTCATAGCCATAGTTTTCCTGGGTGTGGCTTGGCCAAAGCGCCGCCACCTGGGGAAACCCAGCCCAAAGCCCTGCCTGCTTGCAGCAATTGTAGATTTAAATCTAACAATCAATTGCAAGTGGGTGGTGGCACAGGAAATTGGGTCCAAGTGGGGCGCGGATGCCCTAAGCCCATTTCCCCCTTCTTTGACCTTCTAGTCAACAAATCCTGACCTCAAAGGAGGTCAGGTAACAGCTTACAGAACCACCATTGGTGGTATCTGTAAGCTGTCTAAATATTGTATTCAAGGAGGCCATCTCATCAAGATGTACCCAAAGGCTTTAAGTAACAATTGTCCTCACCAAACTACCTTAGTAGTTTGATATTTTACTCTCAATAAATATCTTTCCTCAATGATTCACTTATTTCAATATTTTCCAATCAGATTTTTAATAACCAGACTACTAGATTCTGATTTCTCACCTCTGCAATTTCCTGGTAATCTTTCACCTCCTGCTGAAATGATTCCTGAAACCCGTTAAATTGAATGTGAGCCTATCTATGCTGCTGATTCCTTAACGTTGAGCTAAATGAAAGTCTTCCTGATGTACCTGTGCATAATCTTCTGCTTCACCTTTCCTTATTCACTCTTCAAGGGTTATCATTTATGAGTAAACACACATTGTCTCCTCCTAATTGGTAATGTCATCCTAATTTGTGTATACATTCCCCATTTGATCAATTACGACAATCTCTCTCTCTACTTTACCCTGACACAATTAACCACAGCCCAACCTAATTTGTGGCTGAGAGGTATAAAGCTTCAGCATTAAACTGGACTACCAAAGTGCTGCAAGCCCAATCCAGTATCTAAAACTATATAAGGGCCATTATCTTTATGACCCAGCTAAAGTGCTAGCTATATTATTTATAATTATGTTCATATCATTACAGTATTATAGGAAATTATAGTTATAAAGCCAAATATTATAGCTTTTATAAATTTTAAGAATAGTTAATTTTTCCCATCAAGGCATTTTCTATTGCTGCCTATACATAAAACTTAAATATATGATTAACTTCTTTCTGAACAAGCACAAGGCTTATATGTTGTCACAACATCTTCAATTACTCTCTCATGGGAAGTCATTTCCCCAAGAAATAACCCAACCACCAAATAGTCTGTGGCACCTCTACCACATCCCCTCATATTGTTTGGGATCCAACATTCTGAGTCCTATATGACTTTACATGAAATCCCCATGACTACCATGACATACATGGACAACATATGGCTTCCTCTGATACTATATGAAACCCATCTTCTTATCAAATAAATTATCATTCTCTTCTTAATCCCCCCCTTTATCTCACTTTATATACTTTCAAGAAGTAAATACTAATATTATGATGATTTGCATGGTAGATCAATAACAGCCCCAAAGCTATAAATTATATTACCCTATCTCTGGTTCATCATAAATATATCTTAATCCACATCCAAAAAATTTCTGTCTTTGAAAGATTGATAACCTTATTTGAAATGAATCCCCTGCAATCTGTCCAACTTCATTATCTCATCCAGATATAGAGCAATGAATTCATGATCCTTTGTATCTCTGGTGCCATCAGATACCTTTAATCTATAGCTAATCCTTTTATACCATGAAATATCTTCAGATTTCAAGGGTTCAGGGTATGAATCACCAGGCTTCATGAAGCATGAACAGGTTCCATGAAGAGCTTGGAATTCAAGCCAGCTCTTCTTAGGCCTAGCGCTCTATAATAGGTATAAGATATCTTTTGAGATATGAGCCACTTATTTTTAAAATGAATACACCCACTGTTTCTTCTTCTCTATTTCTAAAAATAATTATGGGATATAGGATCAATAACAACCAAGTTTTTCTTCAGTGTAAATGGTTTGCAATAAAAGCGCCAAGGTCACCATCATCAACCCTGTTTCCATGACAATCTACAAACCTAATAAATTCTATTGGCCCCTCAGTAGAGCTCAAAATATCTTTAGATAAGCCATATAGAGCTCCATACAATCTAAAGCTATCTCCATACTGGTCCAAAACTCCCCCTCTTTTTCTCTTAAACAGGTCCCCTTAAGAAGTTTTGGTGAGTGCTATCCTGGAAATAAAGGTCCTGGCTTAATATTTCTGATAAGGTGTTATCAATCCATACCTGACCTTCTCATCCCAGTAGAACAGTATTGCAAATGGACTGATTATAGTTCAGCATTCAGCATCAGGAAGAGAGGGATCCAGGAGGACAAGGTAGAGATTAAGAATAGGATGCCAGCCTTGACTATAGACAACCACTATTATACTGTAAACTTTAGACACAATTCACAGGAGGTGGCACTGGGTGTGACTGTACAACAGTCACTATTGAGTATTTAGCCAAATAAATGCTCCAAAATTTAAAGTTATCTCTGTTTTTCTGATTATTGCATGTAGATAGGTTGGATTGGAAGTCTTAAGGCAAAGATTCCTGAAAACTGGATATCTAGGTTCAATAAAAGAACAGAAGGAAAGATTGGCCAAGTCAATCTGGGAGACTGGGTGTCTCAAAAACGGTTTAATTAATCAGGAAGATTAATTAATAAATACACAGTAATATAATTAATGAGGATTTAATTCTATTGGTTAAATGGCCTTGACTGTGTCAAGAGGTTTGATTAAGTTTAACCATAGGAAAACCCCCAGATTTTGGGTTAGAAGCACCATGTTTGCAAATTCATTAGGTTAAAGACGCCGCTGCGCTGCCTAAGTGATTTGTAAAACGCTGTGGTGGTGTCTGGTTTGAGTTTTGAAGCTTTTTAATGGGGTTTAAGGCAAAAAACCATTAAATGCAAAGATAACTAAATAAAGGCAAGGATGCCTAGGAATTCAGGGTTGATCAGCTGGTTCCCAGTTGGAACATCAATAGCTGAGTTTTGGGATGTTTAATCCACAGGGTTTTGACGCCAAGAGCTAAGGAAACTCCATGCTGAGTTGGTACATTGGGATGAATGGAGTCAGGTGACTTCTTCCCATTGTAGGTTGATTCTCATAGGTTGAGAAATATGGGTGATCTTTTAGGTAAAGATCTAGGTTTGGATGACTCAAACGTCATAGATCACGTGAGATGATTTATAGGTTGATTCAGGAACTGGAGGGGTTTCAGCCAAATATGCCCCAAATGGTATATAAGCAAAAACAGCTAAACTTTAATAAAGATATATTGTCAATTTTGACGCTTTTCCCTCAACTGCCTTTTCAATTATTATGTCTTCTTTGTTAAATTTTGAAAGGACCAAATTTGGAGTACTTTGCGTTAAAACTGCTGCTGCCAGGAAAGAGGTTCCTACAAGTTTGTTGGAGGAAGCTTGAGCAAGCTTGGAGGTCACCAAGACTGTGCCTGAGGAGTACTTGGTAGAAGTAAAGGCAGCGTTTGAAGAGCTATATTCCAATTACTTTGCAAAAGAAGGTACTCCCGCCCAAGGAAACCAAATCTATGTGTGGGATTCCTGGAACCTGTTAGTAGGATGGGACAAAATCTTGCAACACGTGAAAGTAAAGGCAAATTGTGAAATTGAGGCTTTAAGGGCAAGGGAAGAAAAGAGAGTTGAGATCATGACCCATTGGAGGGATGATAACAAAGCGTTATCCCATAAAATTGCCTATCTGGAGACAAAACTCTTCAAAGCTTTGTCAAAGGAAGGTAATGGCAATAAGAGTCAAGGGCAAGATAATGGCAGGATGGACTGGTTGGACCTGGATCTGCCACACTGGGGCATGATCCAAGTACAGTGTGTGTCTTGGAAGCTTATCAAAAGGCTGCTGTATAGGATTAGCTTTGCCCCTGATTTATGGATATCACCCATATCTCATCATTCAAAGCAGGAGGAATAATGGCACTAGATACATCATGGGTCAACTCTACAAGCGCCTCTATGCATTGTGAGATATATTAGCAGGCAGGGCGCCAATCTCAGTTGCAGCAACAGCAGCAAGCTCTAATGTAAAGTTGGCTTTTTGATTAAAAAAGTTATTTATTTTCAACTGTTCCTTCATCAATCTTAAAGCTTTCTTTAAAATACACAGCTATAGCCCAGTGTTTATGACTGAAACAAATAATAATTCTCTGAAGCATTTGTTTTGATGCTTTTAAGCTTTCTGGGATGACCAATAGCCTCCAAGTCTTCTTATACTATCTGGTACCAGTTCATTAGTGGCAATTGATCTGTTTGAGCCATTTCTAATGATTTCTATGACATATATTGCCCATAATAGCCTGCTTTTTGTCTTTTATGAGATTACCTGAGAATAGCTTGTAAAAAGTGGAGACTGAGATATGGGCTGCCTATTTGAACTGCAGCCTCATAAATCTCCTCTTTTAAATTCATTAGGAGCAAGGTTACTCTGGTTGAACCTTCATCAATACACTTCCTGACCCAAAAGCCTTTCAGGGGTTTAAATCTTTGGGAGTTGGCTCTTTAGAGGAGAATCTCTTTACCAATCTTTAAGGTAGCTTGTACCACATTTCCTTCTTGTAAGTCTTATCTGATTACTAAGTGTCAATTTTCTGTACAGATGCTTTTAGAGTATACCTACCCATTTTTTAATGTTGAGCCCAAGTGGCAGAAGCTTGATTATCACATAGCTTGACCTGTCCAGGCATCTTAGGACAGGGATATGCTTGGGAAAAGGATTTGGTATTGATCCTGTTCAGCTTTTGATAAACTCGCCTGTTGTACCATTTTGTATGGAGGAAAATAGCTCTTTCCAGACCCTGCTAGTTCATAAACTGGTTGATGGAGCTGCCAGGGTGATGCTATTTTGCAGCTGCTGTGATTGAGGCATCAATTGTAGATCAAAGCAGGCTGAAGATGCTCATAAGCAAAGAATAAGCGTTTCAGATTCTATTGACAATTGATATAAACTGTTGGGGTTTATTTCTGTTTCATATGCACTTTGGTTGGCGTAAATCTGACTTTGATGTACCCCATATCAGCAGCTACAAAAAACACTGTATCATCCTCAGCAGGAGGAAAGAATTTATTGAACAGGATATAAGAGAACAGTAGACTGAGGTCTTATATCAGCCTCCACAGGGTATCATAAGTATCCTACCTTTAGGAAGGTACAGAAGAACCTATGACTTTAGGGTATACAATAATCCAGAGTGTAATGCCCTGGCCTAACAGGCAGACATTTTAAAAAAAAATTGTGACAACTGTGTTATAGTAGCAGAATTACAGATGGAAGGATTTTAGAGGCTAGATATATGTCTTTATCAAGATCTTGGGAAAATATAGCCGTAGTGAATTGCTTGAGAGGAAAAAGATCTCTGCTGATCAATTGCTTGGACAGAAAGGGTGTGGCTTTGACTTACTGATGAGGAAAGAGCTAAATTTAGCTTGACTCTGGCTCAAGGTTGCTATCAGTTTATGTTTCCTTGTTTGGTAACTCAAGTTGACTTCTGCATTTGGCTACAAGTGTCATGATAGTCAAATTGAGGGATATATAGTCTTTTGTGTGGAACCTTACCGAGGGTTGACCTTGCAGTTTTGACATTTTTGGTTTTTTTGAGCTTATAATTTTTTCTTTTCTTCTAAATAAACGAAATTGATAGTGGTTTAAAGCTATTATTCCTTCCTTCAAATTTTGCCATTTTTTGTGATTTACACTTTTCTTGCATTTGCTTTTGATTTTTGAAGCAATTTTTTAATGGCTTGTGTAATCAACAGACTGCTGATTTTCTCTATTTTAATATCTCTCTTTGAAATAGAGCTCTGTTGCTGCTATTGAAACAGCATATGATTATCCCCCAACTTCTCCATTTTGCCTATTTTTAAAGCACAAAATGTTTTACCCTGCTTATCTCCTGCTATCATATCCAACAGTTCTGTAACTGTTTTTATAGATTTACAAATAAATCTCATCTCTTAGGAGCAAGCTTAAGCTGAAATTCTAAGTGGTTTGTTCAATCAATTACTCTAATCAATGCATCTTCAATTCTTTCACATTATTCTTTTAAGATTTTTGAATATCTTTAAATCACCTTAAATCTACCTTAAATATTTTAATTATTCCTTAAATCTTCCTAATATTTACTTTTGTTGATAATTTTTCTTTAAATAAGAAGATTTTCATTTATTAGCTTTGGCATAATTTTATAATGTATTTGGTCAGGCAACAAGCATTTGGCTTTAATTACCTATTTTTCAACAAAGGAGATATTTGAATCCTTCTTATTCAAATTTCCTTTGTTACAAAAAGATACTTATTCATACTTTATCTCATTAAATTTCTTTATGTTTAGCTAACTCAATGACACCTGTTGTATCAAGTTATAAAGTCTTAACAGGGTTATTAAAGGTTCTTTTAAATACTGTGCCAACATTTTTGCACTTATTGGATTTAAATCCAAACATCTTACATGGCTTAGTATACAATTTTGCTACCCTACTGGGCAAGACCTTAAATTATTTCAGCTTATAATGGGATTAACTTGGTGTGGGGTTCCTATTCACCAGTCCCCATTGTGTGTCCTGGGTCATAGCCAGGGACCAGCTGGAAGGAGTTGACATTCCCTAGTAGAGGTAGGTGGCTAGCTTGAAGTTTATACTTGGCTTGCATTACTTCAAACTCTTCCAATACTTTCCCTATCACCAGGCAGACATCCTCACCATGCACTTGTACTTCAGCTTGTGCTAAACCCTCTGTGAGCCTGTAACAATTCTTTAGCAACCTATTAAACTCATTCTCAATAAATTCTCTTCCCATATCTGTCATCTCAAGGTGTCTAGTTAATCTTTACCAATACTTATGGGAAGTTTTAATAGTGGCATACTTCAACAGCTTTGGTGTAGAAATTGTCCTCCCCTTGAATAGGGTAGAAGATGTTGGACACATCACTCACAAGGACTATCTGTAGTACTTGGAAATTTGGGCAGGGGTCAAAATGGGCTTTTTTGCTTCATAAGGAAGATCTCCTTAAAAACCTTCTGGTATATGGCCTGGGGGTCTGGGAAAAAATTTATATGTGCCAATACTTGGAGTCCTTCAACAATCTCTTGGACTCCTTGTACTTGGTCTTGGGCTCATGCACCTTAGTATTGGACTCCTTGTCAGGATACAACATCCCAGTGGGGGTTCCATTGGCCTCAGCTGCCAACTTGCTCTGTTGGGAGGAGGGAAGAGCCCAACATAGGAGGGGTGCTAACTTGATGAGATAAGATACTGATTGACCTACCAAGGCCCAAGGTCTTCTGGAGGGTACCACAGTGTCAACTAACCCATATAAAGTAATATAGGCTATGCCTGCATATTGACTGGTTGTTGGAGAAGAAAAATCTGGGCTGGGGGCAGGTGGTCAGGTTTGGGTTTTTGGGGTGCTTCCATATCTGTCTGATGGGCAGGCAAATAGTTGTACTTCTCACAGAATATGACAGCAGGGTGCTTGTACCAGGCATCTTCGCAAAAGATTTTTTGTGGAGTTATCTATCAGGCAAGGCAGTCAAAGAAGAGGATATTTTCCAAGGTAAACTCCTTGTATTCTGGCTTAAGTGGGTATTCAGAGAAATTCAGTGGGCCAAAGGGTGCTCTGGGCAGACAATAAAAGGTGGGGCAAGTTTTGGGGACTTGCTCAGGAACACAGGCTGTCAGGCCAAGATTTTCTGTTGGAACAATAGTAAAGTATAATACAATTAATATTAAATAAGGAATAAAATGATAGAACTAAGGTCTCATAATATTGTTTATTTCAGAATAGAAATGCCTTTTTAAAAGACTTCATATTATTTAAATATCATATAAAATGCTATGTTTGGATTAAACCATTGCTTGATAGCTGAGTTGCTCAGTTTTTTTCTGGCCTGAGAATTCCAGGCCCATTCTGAACCTTCTGGCCTGTCATTTATTCTGTTGAAATGACCTCTATCTGACAATTCAAATATAACACCTTCATGGATTCATTATTGCTACTGGTTTTCTTGTCATTCTGGATCAAGAGACCTTCAGAAAATATAAGCCAAATCAATCTTTGCCCCATAAACTGTGCATCTTCTGGATTAACTTTGGGGTCACTGCATGGCCAGAGATCACATGGCCAGACAGCCCAGACTTCTAACCAATCATCTTAATTCTCTTTATACTTTGACTCATCATGCTGAGCAGCAAATCCCTTTTCAGGCAGTCTGTCAGCTATGACAGGGATGACACCATGTTGGGGGTTAGTGCTTCCAGCAATCTAGATTGGTCTGTATTAATCACCAGCCTATGACTCTCCTCCATACTCTGAGAATTTGTGGCCAGGCAGGCCTGCAAATTCCCCTGATTAATCAGATTTGAATTGCTGCCTGTTCCAGCTCTTTTATTTTCTGGCTGTAGAAAACACAGGTGGGCGTCCTGAAGGTCTGCAGGATCCCCACAGGTATCAGAATCAGGTCCTGAGTTTTATTCTCCTAGTTGAAGTTTATCACTTAATTTGGTAGAATTTCATTCATGACGCTCCTGCTCCTTAATCCTGGACCCCTGCTCCTTATCCTAAGCTACAGCTCTTTTATCTTGGTCTCCTGCACCTTTCTCTTGGCTTCCATCTCTCTGTGTAGTCTTAGTGTCCTTTGTTATCCACTGTTTCCAATCCCTGAAAAGCCTCAGAAAGATCCCATTTTATAGCTCCTTGTTTCAGTCCCTATTTCTTCTCAGATATTTGATTTTTCAGGCTTAAATTATCCATTCTCTTCTGCTCTATAATATATTAAACCTTTTAACTTACATAAGCCAAATAAAAACCAGCTTTTCTGCTTTATCCCCTCATTTTTAGGCTTAAACCCTTCATTCAAAGACCTTAAAACAGTTATCAAACAAGCTCTGACCTGTAGCTAATATAACGCCCAGATTGAATTTTTTTGCCAAAACATTTACCAAAAAGACTTGCTCTTGACCCTGGTTTGAACCTGGCCCTGTCTTGCTCCGTATAAACACCTGCTCTGTGTTTTGAAAAAATTTACCGTAATTACCAACATGTTTCTCTGAGCAAACTCAAGCGCTTCTAACTATGTTTCACTTAGGGGATTTTTGAACCCTAATTTCTTCAACATTTATCCAAGTTTCTCTGTGTTTTACTCAACATTTTAACCATTCAAAACTTCCTGCTGCTTGCTTTTTGCTTTTTGCCTCACTTAATCATTTTGGCAAAACTCCAGCATTTGTCCTTGGAGTTTTTCTGTTCAATTTCTGGCTACTTTGGCTCCTTCTTCTTAAATCAATTCCTTATAAATTCAAATTCTATTTTCTGTGAACTATGTTCTGCTTTCTACTTATTTCATTCTATATGTATTTGTCCAAATCTTTTTATAATATCTTTTTGACAGATTAATTAATTCTTTTACCTGCTTTTTTCTCATTATTAATCTTATCTCTAACAGTCCAAGTTCATCATTCCTTCTCCTTCATCTACTGCTGCTGGTCCTATTTAATCAACTTTCAGTCCTTCAGCTAGTCCTTTTCTATGACCTTCCAGTCCTTCAAATAGTCCTTCTGCATGATCTTAAGTCCATCAACTAGTCTTTGCTATGTTCTTTTAGTCTTCAACTTGTCTTCACTATGAAACACCTAGTTTTGATTCCTTACTATGAACCACCTATGTTTCATCTGCATTCTCTGCTACTAATACCTCAGACTCAAGAAATTAGTCTACAAGGCTACTGGATTTTTACTGGGCCCCTGTAAATGACCTCCACTTGGGCAATTTAATCACATACAATCCTTATGTCTGTGCAGTTATCTTTAATCACTCAGGTGGTTAATTCTGAGCTTTCTGTAGCAAATTAACCAACTTTACTTCCCTGAGGCCTGTTTATTATCAAGTTCCACAGCTGCTTCCCCAAGAAGCTACCCTGAAAACGCCTCTTAGAATATTCATGCCCCCAATGGTAGCTTCATACCTCCACAAAGCCTCCAGGGAATCACAGATAAGGACACCTTACCAGTCTGTTAGGTAAGATGCTTACTTACAGACTTCCTGTAAATGCACAAGTAAATGTGGAGCTACCTCAGCTCCTCTCTTTCCTAGCAGCCAATGTTACCTGCTAGGTCACATCACCCATTTCCCCTAGCAGTTAATGTTACCTACCAGGTTGCAGAGCCATCCTTACCTAGTAGTACTTGTTACCTACTAGGTTCAGACACTATGCAACACTCTAGTAGTCAATATTACCTGATAGGCTGGTACCTCCTCCACCCATAGTAGTCAGTTTGTTACCTACTAAGTGCAGACCTTACTTTCCCCTAGTAGCCAATGTTACCTACTAGGTTTAGACCTCCAAACCAACCCCCTAGTAGCCAATGTTACCTACTGGGTGGAGACACCTAACCAGCACCCTAGCCCAATGTTACTTGCTAGTCTAGTTTATTCTCTGCCTCTAGTAGTCAATTTTACCTACTAAACAGGCCTTACTTTCCCCTAGTAGCCCATGTTACCTACTAGGTCTCTACCTGTTCCAAAACCACTATACTTTTCCAACTTTCATGAGAGAGGTTTTTTGTGGCCAAATCAGCCCTACCTTTCACAACAGCTTCCATGTGGTCTGTCAACTTTGGTAAAATCTTTTCTATCACATCAATAATTGTTTTATCTAAAGTCTTTTCAGCAATTTTTAAGCTTTAACTTATCTTCTTGTTTTCTTTTTTGGCAGGCTTTACAAGAAGATCTTTTATAAGAGATTGTCTATCTCTTTAGGCTCATACACCATACAGACATTAGTTCTCAATGCACTCTTGAATCTTTTCCACATTTTACCTCCTATCAGCATTATTAACACTATTTCTTATGCTCATACCCATTTACTGCATTTGGAAAGGATTTACCTATTGATTCCCATGAGGTTCTCTTTCTTGTCAAGAAGCTCACTGGTCACTATCAGGACTGAGTCAGCTCATATTATGCAAGAAAACCTTAATTTTTTCAAGACTGTGACTAGATTTTACCCTCTCTTTTGTTATTTTCAAGGGAGGACAAAGACTTTGTCTCATCATACTCTTTTTATTTCTATAGCCTTGTTCAAGATTTTTTCTCCCCTTTAGAGTAAAAAGAAATTTTTTAACTCTCTGATCTCAACTAAAAGCTTCTGAGGCCTAGGCTTGCAGTTTCTACAATATTGGTCTCAAATCCTCTCTTCAGGACTTCCTGTTTCACAGTAATTCACATGAATTTCTCAGGAATTTAATCAAGAAAATAGTTAAATGAAATTAAAAGCACCTCTTTAACAGAACACAGTTGTCCCCAGGTTGTCTCACTCTAAAAAACCTTTCTCTTCTAAAACAGTCTCTCCTCCTGGTACCAAACCCAGACCAGGGGGTGGCTTCTGTTTTACTACCAAGAAAATTCTAAGAAGAAAAAACAATAAAATTTGCTCATATTGTGATTTTAAAAAGATCATTTTATAGCTGGCTGCCCCTATCTAAGTAATAGCCAAGCTCTTCCGAAAAATCACCAAAGCTTAACTCCCAGATGTCAAAGGATTTCTCTCTCCCACTGTGCTTATTATTGTCACAGTAGGTTCCTTAATGCCTGAGATTACCTGGCCTAGTTACAAGGCTCAAAAATTGGGCAAACCGTTAACCAGGTTAACTGATTTATATGATTTGAATTAAAATGTCAATTGGAAATGTGTTACTTCTGCTCAAGTTTACCATTTGGATTCAATTTCCCTTTGCAATTTGACCCTGATAAATAAACATAATCTGAGAGTCACTCAATGTAATCTCATTTATCAGAACAGGCACCAGAAATTAGTCACTCAAGGGTTTTTTGTGTACTGAACCATGTACTCTTTAGATGATGCAGACAGTATAGGAGCCATGGATTTATGTGGTTTTTCTTAGTCAAAATTTGGTACATATTGGAAGATTTTCACTGTTTAACTCTTAATATTTGAGTTCTCCCTAAAATTACTCAATAAAACAAATATTCTCCTGGTCTAACTTTATTTTATAATGCATCTTGTAGTTGGCCTATTCTGCTACATCCTATATAATTTGATCCTAAGTCAAATCATTACTGAAAGATGGGGATATGCCGCAAGTACTTTGTTGTCAGCGCCTCCCAATGTTAATCCAATGGCCCGGAATCTTGGTGTCTTCCCTGCAGAATCCAAACCAGAGACAGTTGTTCCTTCTCAATGTCATAAGTTTTACGTAGAAGACACTTTAATTCTCTTCCAGGCCATTTACCTAAGACTTTTCTGGTTGGGCTTAATCATTTTTTCTTAATCCCAGTGTATCTTTTGAAAATTTCAAAAAATGGTACTTGAAGCTTTTTTAGTGGTTAATCATCAACTCTATGTAGATTTGGGTGGTGATTCCCCACCACATGGAGACTGCTTCTTATTATCTGTCAATTTCCATCACCATTATCATCCACAGCCCCCTTGGAAAGATCAAGGTCCTAGCAGTCTTTGATACTGATGCAGATGCCAATTTTTATTAAAAAGTAAGTGGCAGACATTCTTGGGATTTTTTGTATGGCTCACTTAAAATCAAGGTTAGAAATAGTACCTTTAATGACGCCGCTTCAATCACCTAACCTGTCACATTTGATCTCAAAGGCAATCTTTTTTTGTGTAAAATTTAATGCTATATCAACTTATCATGCCATTTTATACTTGTATTCCCTTAGTCAAAGGAGTCTCTTCTTAACATTAATCATATCAACAACAATATTAATTTCAATTTTAATAGCATAATTATATCTGTGCCTTCAACCACCAGTCCTCACTCTTTCTCCAACAAATTCCACTTGAAATCTCTTGTCAGTACCCCATCAAGCTCCCTTACTTCCACAGATGCTGAAGGGCTACACTTTTGTTATTGAAATTTTAAGGATATTTTCAAAGAAGAGTGTCACACTCTTTCCCTACACTGCCCTTAAAACATACACATCAATTTATATTTCAGCACTATCTCTCCTTGGGGTAGACTTATCCCTCTTTTGGATTCATAAAATTATTTTAAAAGGCCTATATTAACAAGGAACTGTCCAAGGGCTTTATATATTGTTCTACTTTCCTGCAATCATCTCCCATTTTCTTTATTTAGAAGTCTGACAGATATAAGCATCCTTGAGTCAACTATTGGGCACTTAAAAATATTACTATCAAGGATATATGCCCTAATATATCTTCTGAAGTCCTTTCAGACTGATAGCATGAAGCAATATTTATACAAATATTGATATCCATGGTGTGTCTAACTAAGTTTGTGTTGCTCCAGGACATGTATGAAATACTGTCTACTTTACTTATTTTGGCTTTTAAATGTATTAAATAATATATTTGGCTATTTTAATCTTCCTCTACTTTCCAAGCCTTCATGAATAAAGCCTCTTCTCTTTATAAAATTACTTTGCTGTAGTCTACTTGGAGGACACTATGATATATTCTTTTTCATTAACAGTCACATCTCCTATATTAAAAAAGTAATCTATAGTCTTAGAATTACAGCTTGTTTTAAAGTCTTCTAATTGCTCCTTAATCTTCTCTGAATTGGACTTCATTGGTTATGTTGTTACTAAGAGTGTATTTGCTGTTTTATCTTCTAAGTTTCAACAAAATCAGGAATGGGTTGTCCCAAAATATTTTCCCTTGCAGCTTCCTAGAATTAGCCAAATATTGTGTAAATTTTTGGGGAGCTTTCTTAATAGGTTCTGACTCTCACCACACTTACTTATCCTTTTGTCTCTTTCACTTGGTCAGTTGAGGCTCAGAACTCTTTTGAATAAGCCAAGCTTTCTTTTATTTCTACTCTTTTCCTGTTAATGCCTGACTCTATAAAGCATTTCTCAACAAAGACTAATGCCAGCAACTATACAGTTGATGACATTCTTCTTCAGCTTGGGGATGGAATGTAACATATTTTTCATACTTCTCTTGGAAGCATTTGACATCTGAAAAAACTATCCCATAAACAACAAGAACCTTCTTGTAATCATCAAGACACTCAAGCCCTTTATCTCTACCTTGAAAGACTTTAAAGAAATTTTTTAATTATAATAATCATAAGAACTTACTATACTTTGTAAATCATGCCTTTTTCTCTCAGAGACATTCCAGATGGGTATTAATGCTATCTAACTTCTGCTTCAAGATTGTATACACAAAGGGGGTACTCAATACTTTACCTGATGTACTGAGTTGTCATAAATTGTTGTCTAATATTGACAAAGACTAAGAGTTTTTTAACACCATATACTTTATTCCTATTTATAATTTACTCACCCTCAACATTATCAGCACCACATCTTCCAATGTATTGAAGCAGATATACACTGCCCAAATTTCTTAGGGATTTTAAACTCAGATTATCACTGTCCTGACAAATAATGAAGCAGTATCAAATGTGATAATTGGGTGCAGATTAGTAAGAAAAAACCTAGCTCTCAAAAACAATAAATTTTTGGTTTCAGCAACAACTGAAAGATTGTTGCTAACTATCCCTGGGAGGCCAAAGGGGGAAGTAATTAACTTAACACCAAAGCAACAGACAACCAAACAACCAGAACTACTAACAACTTTTGAGCTTTATTAGGTTAGATAATGATGAAGCAAGGTCTTTTATAACTCTTGCATTCATTTAAGAGAAGGGGTAGAATTTGGGTGGGAAGTTGAATGTCAAAACTAATCAACCAATGATATGAGGGAATATGGATGCATTTCTTGAGGCAGGCAAATCTGGGCAAATTCAAATGTACAAAATCAAAGGAAAAACTGACTAAAATAAAATTGAGGAACTTTTCTTGGATGAAATTACCACTGCTTCTGGCTACTCTTGCACATGATATTTGACCAGGGGTGTCTCTTGGGTGGTTTAGGTAGGGGCATCTTCAAACTAATTCAGCAAATAATAGGGTGAGGACCTTTCTTGGTTTTTTGGTAAATCTTTGAATAAATACCCAAGTGTAATCTTAATGAGATCCCCAAACATTTGATGAGCATTGGAGTAGAGTCCCAAGGGGGAGGTGTAACTTTACATCAAAGCCAACTTTTATTTGTTAGAATGAATCCTATATTTCAATAATTTTTTGGTGGTTCCTTTTTTGAGTTTCAGCAAACTACTCACCATCATCTTCCATGAATTACTTGTTGACAGTCACTCAAGTTATAGGAAAATCTTAAACAAATTATGAGTTCATTTCTGGTGGCCTACAATGTCTTCCTTTGTCAAGGTCTTTGTTTGTGGTTTTCTGGTTTTTTTAGAGAATTAAGAATTCCAATCAGAAAACTGTTGGCCTACTCCTTACTCTACCTATCCCTTAAGGAAATTGGTGGCCTGTGCCTCAGAACTACATTTTTATACTTTCTCAATTTACATCTTTGATGTCATATTAGTAGTGCATACAGATTTACAAAGCAAGCTATCTTTTCTCTATGAAATTTTGATCTTATCAAATCAATCTGCTGCTCTGTTTAGTATTAATGTCTTTGTTCACCCTGTAAATTCAGAAGATATAGTTTCTGAGCGTGATCCTTAATTTATTTCTCTCTTTTGAAAGGGAATGATGTCTCTTCTAAGTGTCCATCTCTCTCTTGGTACTTCTTATCATCCACAATCTGATGGACAAACAGAGCGTACCAATCAGACTTTAGGATGCTTTCTATATTTTTATCTAATTAAAAACAGGAAAATTGGGCTCCACACCTGCCTTTGGCTCAATAATTCTATACAACTATATACCATGCTCCTATTAAGATGATCTTGTTAATGGCAAACTTAGGGTACACTCCTTCCTTCATACCTTATGTTAGCTATTCTTCCTGCTTTCTCTTGGCTGAAGATTTTTCACTCAACTAAAGCTTATACATAATTCCTCAATTGAAAGTCTCTCTTGGGCAATCAAAGTCTACAAGGGAAACACCAGTCAGCACTCCATGAGGGAAAGCATATTTTTGTCAGTGATCTTGTTTAATTAAACGCCAATAATTTGCCAATTAAGTGGCCTTCCTGCAAGTTAGGATCAAGTTTTATTAGCCCCTTTCCCGCAATTGAGAAGATTGGTCAGGCCGCCTATTGTATCCTGCTACCCCAAGACTAGAGAATCCAAAACATCTTCCTCTTCTCTCTCCTTAAGCTTAATAATGACTCTCTTTCTGTCCAACAGAAGCTCAATAAATCCCTTCCTTGCATTATTAAGAGAACACTTGATTAAAAGATATAATTCATCATCAACCATTGTTATCACAGCAAAAATCTTCAATAACAGGTTCTTTGGAAGGCTTAGTCTATAGAGAAAAAGCTCATGGAGACCTTTGTCTAATCTTACTTGTTTCTCTGAACTTTTATATTTTATATCCAAGAACATCCTGATCTTTAATCTGGAGGGGGCAATACAATTCCCCAAAGTGTAGTCATTTTAAAGCTTTTTTTAAACTTATTAATTTTTCCTATAAATGAACTAAATTGATATTAGTTTAAAGCTAAATGCTTACTTTCACAACCCATTCTGGTTACTGGGTGTTCTCCTGGGGGAGAAGTAGGCATAGTCTGAAAGGCTATGTATAAAATAGGGACTATCATTACCATATAGTTTGCAGCAGTGGCTCAAAAACTTGAAGTCACATTGTAGGGACCAATTTAATTTGATAATACTAACACTGTAATATAGACAACCCTTATTATACAGTAGTTTTCAGACCTGCTGAGATAAACATGTATTATTTAGTTTAGAGCGCATGAACTCAGTCTAAAAGCAAAATCAAAGTGTATCCAAATCTATTGTAATTTAATATAAAATCCTTGATTTTTTAATTTTGTTTTTAGACTGTGTTCATGTGTTATAAACTGAATAATACACATTTATCTCAACAGGGTTGAAAACTACTATAATGAGTTCATGGGTAGGAAGAGCCTCTGGGGTGAAAGGGACAGTTGGAGCTTTCTTCATTGGGTTGGGATGTTGGCCTCTTAAAGTGTTAGAGAAGTAGCCCAAGGGAGGAAAATTTGTGTGGTGAGGGTGAAAGTATCAATGATCAGAAATGTGGGCAGGCACAACCAGTAGGGGTGGTGAGAGTCTTGGCAGTTACTGGTGTAGTAAAGAATATTTTTGGGGGGATTCCTGTAGCAATAAAAATAGAAGTTATAAATTGGTACAAAAATAATAAATGATTTCAAATGATAAATTCTCCTGTTATATATGATTTTTATCAGAAAGATATCAACAGCAAGGAAGGTTCAATGTGATGATCTATATAAGAATCTTTTTTTCATGTGAGGGCTTGGTTTGATTAAATAAAGATTGGTTTCCTGATAAAGGTAAATGCTAGTTGATTTATTAATTTGTATATCCTTGGTGGTTGGTGGTGTTTCCTATACCTTGAATTATTATCAAGGTGGCCTTTATTGGCACTTTTGAAAGATAAAAGTGGTGCCCTGGGATGGTATTCCAATGATTTTAAGTATCCTTAGATCAAATGGGGTGATAAGATAGCTGTTCTTTTTCCCTGGGAAAGATGTGTGTAAGTATCTGTCATGGCCCAGGATGCCCTGGACAATCAGATAGCTTTCCTAGAGGCCAAACACCCCACAGCTTGGGAATCCTTACCAATTGTCTCTCAGAGCAAGAACCCCCTTTGATTAACAAATGGCCCAGTATTTGAGATGCACAAAAGCCTCAAAACCATTGCTTTGATTCTATTATCAATTTTGGGCCTCTTAATTATTGGGAAATGATACATTGAGAGTATGGCCGTTTTGATTGCACAATTGGGTGCTCAATTGCTTGCAGGCTCTATAAATAGCAGTGGCACCTTGGCTTGCTGCAGCCCAAGCAAGATTCCTGTTATATCAACCAATGATCATCCACCTCCAGGCCCAAGTACAAAGATTCTAGCCAAAATAGTAAATTTAACTGAAAATGTTGCTGCCAGATCCCTGGTGGCACAAAAGGTTGCACCTTTACCAGTAAGTATAATTAGTGAGGAGGGAAAGCCCTCCTCACTGTTGAAATTTTAATAAAACGGGTTTATGCCTAGAAATTATTATCTTCTTGCAGGAATTATCTATTTTTGCTCAATTTTAATTTTTCTGTTTGCATCTATTTGTGAATCATCTACACAATATAAACTTGCCTATCTGTACCTGCCTGGCTATACTCCTGCTACCTCAGTCAATCCACCCCACACTCTTGAATTGGAGTATTTCCACCCTCATCATCTGGACCTTCATCCTGGTTGTGCTAAAGAGACCATCCTGCCTGCTATGAAGGAGATTCCTACCAACCCCCCTTACCCAATGTGCCTCCTGTTCAGGACTTCAGTAAGTTGGGGGTTGTCTATATCACATTATTGAGGCTGGTCAACCAGGTTGTGCCCCATACTGGGAGTTGGTGTCCCCTAGCTACTGCAGTCAACTACCTGGTCAGAATTACACCTATTGTGTACATGGCCTTCCAGGCCTAGACTGCCTCCCCTGTGGGAGTCTAGTTGGACTCTGGTATGGGCTGTGACAGTGTCATATAAGTCCTGATACCAACTGGGGTGAGAATACATTTGGGTAACTTTACCTATAATGGAGGTAGATTTTCTCTTTCTATGACTTTATAGTAGTTTTGAGTTTATTCTTAAGGTCTCTGGTAAATCATAGATACCCCAGAACCATCATTAGGATGGCTGTCTGTAGAAAAAGCTAAAGAATTTAATTATTTGGAGGTTTTTTGGGGGGGGGGGTGAAGTTGATTAATTTGTGCCTGAAATATCAAGCTAATGATAAGGAGCAACATTAGGGGAAGTTTGAGTATGGGATTAAAAGAAAGCAAAGTATAATTTATTGGATAATACTTTAGACTTACATAGCTTTTGCTGTGCCAGGGGTTTAGTCAGATCAAACCTATGGGTTGATCATGTGCAGGATGGGTTTGGTTGCTGGATACTTGGACAAGTCATGTGATATTAGTTTGTTGCCTTTCTTGGTATGTAGAACAATATATTGAATTTACACCAAAACAGGAAATTACTGGATGTTAAGTGTGTTGGTGGTGGCCAGAATACTCTTAAATTCAGCTCCTTGATACCCTCCTTAAGGGGTTACTCTGGTACATCAGGAGGAGGCTTTGTCCTGACAGCTGCTGCCTTATGTTCCTGGAGTTGTTTGCTAGTAGCAATAGTCACGTTAAGTGTTCCCTTTTGCTGAGGCAAAGGCAGGATCTGTGATATCTTTTATGACAAGGTCTTTGGCACCTTGGAACTTAACTAGGTAGATATTTATGTCTGGTCTGTATTTGATGACTCTTCCTGGTCCCCAGTATACTGAGTCTAGTTTCTTTCTGTTGCCAGCTAGAGTCCAGACAGGGGAGTTGATTGGAAGCGGTTCCTCTGTAGAGATTACCTTTTGTGCTTTGAGCCTTTTGGTTTCTGCTATTTTAGCTTTGAAGTGTATGTGCTGTAGAGCTTGTGCTTGTTCTACTGTGGGGGGTTTTCCTGGGGGATCTCCACATATGGTTGGTTATTGCGGGAAACTATCTCTGGTTTGTATCTGTATGTTAGTTCAAACAGTGATTAGCCTTTTATTTGGTTGGTGTGTACCCATAATACTAATAATGCATGTTTCACATATAGTGGCCATGTGTCTTTGGCTTTGCCATCCATAATTTTTTTAGGGTTCTGATGAGGCTGTTGCTTAGGCGTTCAACTCTGCTGTTGGCCTGTGGCCTGTAGGGAAGGTGTGGGGTTCTTGTCTACCAGTCCCCAAAGTGTGTTCTGGGTCATAGCCAGAGACCAGCTGGAAGGGAATGTCATTCTCTAGTAAGGGAAAATGTATCTCAGAAATATGTATAAGGGTCAAAATGGGCTTTTATTTACTCTCAGAAGGAAGATCCCCTTAGAACCCTTCTGGTATAAGGCCCAGGGGGTCAAGGAAACAATATGGATTTGCCAATAATTGGAGTCCTCCAACAATATATTGGACTCCTTGTACTTGGTCTTGGACTCATGCACCTTAGTCTTGGATTTCCGCTCCTTAGACTTGAACTCCTGATCCTTAAACTTGGACTCCTGCACTGCGCTTAGGATTCAGCTCCTTATCTCAAGCTCTAGCTCCTTTATCCTGGGCTCCTGCTCCTTTATCTTGGGCTTCAGCTCTCTGTATAGCTCTAGTGGCCTTGGTATTCCACTTGTATCAGTCCAACCAGGCTCCTGCTGGCAATCAAAAGGCTTCAAAAAAACCTCTTGGCAGAAACTCAAAAGACCCGGATAAGACCCATAAAGACCCAGAAAGACTTGAAAAGACCCTGTAACTTTCCAGCCAGCCACCTTCTTATAGTGTCTTTTTTCCCAACAGTTCCGCCTTCAAAATGGCTTTCTTCAGAAGCTTAAACCATTGCCGCTCACTATTTTTCATAATAACTTAAGCTTATATACTTACTTTCTCAAAAGCTTAAAGTATTAATTCACTATTTCCTGCTTATACTTTAAGCTTTTGGCTTCCAACCAATCATATTAATCAGGAAAAATGCCAGAACTCAACCAATGAATGCATAGTGCAGAAATAGACCATTTTTGAAGTTCCACTGTGATCCGACTAAGAAATCTTTTTCCATTGCTCAAACCTCTCAAATTGACAACTCTTTTTGTGCACCAAAGTGTTAACTGGTCCATTATCCTGGCACCAGTCTTCCCTGCATTTAAACAAACCAATTTAAATAGTAGAATACTATTTAAATTGCTCTTTTTGGACCTCTTCAACGTTTCCCCCATATATTTGCAAATAATGTAAAATCCAAGGAAAACATCTCACTTCATCTATCCTCAGCAAATCAATTTAGCAAAATTTCAGATCATTTTTCCAGACCACCAGTTCTTCACCATCATCTTTTGGTCCTATAGCCAGCTCATTTTAGTTTCCAACAGCTCAGACCAGTCTTACAGCTACTTCTTCAACAAAAGTCACTAAACTTCTACTTGGCTAACATAAGCCCTGCCTGAAAACCACCAAACATGTGGACCTTAACAGCAAGGTTAAAGAGTGCTTGATGTTTTTGAATTTTAAATTGTTGTTTACTATGTGACCTGATAGCTCTGTGGCTTCATCTGTTATGATGTAGTAAGGATTCTGTAGAAGACTATTATTGCCTTATTGATGAAGCAACTTATTGTTTCTGCTTTGTGGTTCTGTTTTGCCCAACAGATGGGCCAACATGTAGTAAAGTCAATGGCTACAATTAGAAAGTGTTGTTTAGTTTTTGCTTCTGGGAAGGGTCCCACCACGTCCAGCCCCCAAACCTTGAATGGTTCAGGGTCTGGTACTGGATTAACTGTTGGTTGTGGAGCTTGGTGCTGGCGTATTTCTTGCACACTGTGCACTTTTTCAGGACGTCAACTATGTCTTGTTTAAGATTGGGCCACCATACTATCTCCTTTAAAGTGAGGTATAGTTTGTTATCCTTTGTATGATCTAGTAGGCGGTGATGTCTTAGTATTGTGTCAACTCTTTGTGCAAATAGGATAAGTGCAACATTTTTATCTTTAATGATGAAGTAAACTGTGCCATTTGATACATTAAATTATTTTTCATTACTTACTAATGTACCATGGGTTAGTTGATGTATGGAGAGGTCTTTCCCTTTTATCTTGTACTCAGTGTTATATAGGTTGGGTTAGTCAGGGTCCAGGTGGACAGGATGACCCTCTATTGGCTGACATAGCCTATAGAGAGCATCAGCTGTGACTAGCTTTGCCCCTTTTTGTATTGGATGTCTAAATTGAGCTGCTCCAGAAGTTACATCCATTTGGCTTGTTGCTGTGTAAGTGTGTTCTGAGTTTTGAAATAGATTAAAGATTTATGGTCAGTTAGTACTCAGAAGTTTAAATGCCCTTCTATATAACATCTACATAACTTGCATGTGTGATATATTGCTAGCAATTCCTTATTGTGTATTGGGTACCTCTGCTCAGTGCTGTTTAGTTTTTTAGTTTTTTAACATACTGGCAGGAAATCTTGCTGCCCTGGCTGGCGGATGCGCAGGACTGTGCCAATGGCAGTGTCACTGGCATCTGACTTGAGCTTGTAGCACCTGTTGTTATTAGGGTATTGCAAGATTGATGCTTCAATAAGAGCTTGTTTTAATAGTTGTAAATTCTTATCACATTCTGGTGTCCAGATGAATTTTTTTGGCATTACCCTTGGTTAAGTCCTTGATTGGTGCAGTTAGTTTTCCGCAGTCTTTGATGTATTTCCTTAGGTAAGCTACCATTCCAAGAAAGCATCTAACTTGTTTAACAAAGGTGGGGCGTTGCATGTTATTTATGGATTTAATTTTGTCTGGATCTGCTTTGATGCCACTGTCAGAGACAATGTGGTCCAAGAACAGGAGTTACTTTTCCATAAATTGGTACTTACTTGGTTTTGCATAAAGTTTGTGCTTTGCAAGTCAATTGAGTGTCTTGCAGACATGCGTGAGGTGTTCCTCTTTTGTTTTTGAGAATATAATGATATTTTCAAGGTAGCATACTGTATTTGAGAGACCGTTTAGTGCTCGGTTCATCATGATCACAAATGTTGCAGTAGCGTTGATCATCCCAAAGCTCATTACTCTACATTCAAAGGATCCAAATTGCGTACAGAACACAGTCTTTGGTATGTCCTTTTCCTTCACTTCAACTTGGTTGTAACCTGAGGTGAGGTCAATTTTAGAGAAAAATTTGGCTCCTGAGAGTCTTGCAAACAGATCCTCTATTAGTGGAAGGGGATATTTATTCTTTACTGTGCTTGCATTTAAAGCTCTGTAGTCAGTTACTAGACAGAGTGAGCCTTCCTTTTTCTTTACAAAAAACACTGCTGCACTCAAGGGGATTCTGAAAGATGGATAAAGCCTTTAGCTAAGTTATCCTCAATATGTTCTTTGGGGGTTTGTGTCTCTATGGAGGAGAGTCTGTAGAGGGGTGCAGGTTTGGGCATGGCCTTGAATAAGTTGATGCCATGTTTAACCTCCCGTTCAGGGGGTAGCTCTGTTAGCTCTTCCTTAAATACATGAGCATATTCCTTTAGGAGTGCTGCAAATTCTGGGCATTGAATTTTGGTTGTTTGTATGTTATTAAATTTGGTGTACCTCATTATGTAGAGGGTATTGTCTTTGGTTAGACATTCTGAGCTGTCCTGATTTATGACTTGGACAAATACTGTGTCTCTTAGGATGATATTGTTAGTTTCTTTGAGGATGTTGAAATTGACCCCATTGTGTTTAATGGTCATGGTTTTGTTTTCCAGCATATGCTGGGGTTCACTTGGGTGAATCATTCCATGCCTGCTACAGTGTCACAGTTTATGTTGTTCATGAAAAGTCCTTTGATGGAAGTTTGTATGCCTTGGAGGTGAATTATTAAGGGAGTTGTTTTGGCTTTGAGTAGGACTTTTGATTTGGCTCCCATACTGGCGTATTTGAAGTTGGGTTTGACAACTGGCATTTTGTATTTGGTTAAAAATGGTTTGCTAACTGTCAGGGACCCAGTCTTGGGCAGCTGGCCTGCCGTTTCCAGGGGTAACTTGGGCTGGGGTTTTTGCAGGCAGGGCCCACCACAAGAGAGGAGCTAACTTTAGAAGGTAGGAAGCAGACTTCCCCACCCAAGACCACGGGCCGGCAGCCAGTACAATGGTGTCCACCACCCCTGTGAGAGTGATGTACACTATTCCAAAAAGCTTGTTGGTATGGTTGGTTGGAAGGTCAGGTGAAGAGGCTGGCATTGGTTTGTGTGTTACAGGTGGTTTCATATAGATATTGTAGGCCAGGAGATGATTAAATTTTCCTCTAAATAGTTTTGGGGTGGAGAATATCTACGTGCCTTGGCGGTTGTATCTAATAGTAGATTGGATGCGGGCTAACAGGTCAAGTTTGAGGATTTTCTCTGGTGTATAATCCTTATATTTGGGCTTCAAGGGGTAATCAGTGAAGCAAACGGGCCCAAAGGGTGCACCAGATGGACAGAAAACTGCAGGCAGTGGGGCAGGAGGGCCGGGAGATCTTGAACTGAATTGATAGACAGCAAATAAAAAATATGGCAATAGCTGTAAGAGCCAAAGTAACATAACATTTATTTAAAAATGGCAATAAGGTTCAAGCGCAGAATTTATAGGCATATATAGCATTCTGCCTCCAAACTTAGTATTTTCCATCAGGGCTTTATCAAAATATTGGGAAAAATGCGGGCGGGCAGCCAGAGGGCCTGGGTGTGGGAGCAGCAAAATGGCACCTTGGCTGGGTGTTCTCTCATTGGCCAAAATGTCCAATTTGGTCACTTGATTTTCTTGATTCTTTGCTGCGGTCACGGGGTTGGACCCAAAGCCCAGGTTTATCTTTGGCAGTAGGGTTTGATTAGTTACTTGAGAGGACTTCAAACTCATGAAATTCACAGAGGCGCCATCTCTGCTTCCATTAGGCAATTTGAGAGACTCCTCTTCAGGTGCCACCATGGTTGAGCTAGTGCAGGTATTCTGGCTTTGGGAATTAGCAGGAGCCTCAGCTTGCAGGGGCTCAATCCCAAAAAATGCGGGTGGGCGGGCCCTTGGTCCATGGGCCCAGCGGCCCGTAGGAATGTAGGTTCAGGGTTCAAATCCCACCCTTGGGCCCAGGTTCCCTGGGGTAATGGATTGTCAATCCTGACACTAACCATGGTGTGTTGTGCACCAGAGTCAAAAAAAGTTTGTTTATGTGATTTTTAAGTGCATGGGTAGACAAGAAATTGTGAGTGATCTTTATTTTTTATGTTCATAAAGATAAAAGATGTGGGAGTTGTGGGATCTGAGCAGCAAAGTTTTTGCCCTGGTACACTTTCTTGTCAGTTTGGGGGATACAGGGGCACTTAAGCCTGTCCCCTTCCTCTTTTCCCTGTTCCTCTGTTTTTATACCTTTGAGGTCAGATAATGTGGGGTCAGATTCATAAGGGGTTGCTATTTCAGCATTATTCACTTTGGTGGTGTCCTCTTTCTTGAGACAGGAGCGGTTTGCACTTTGACTGTGATTGCTATTGTTGTGGTTGGAGTTGCTGTTGCTATGATTGGTGTTTTAACGTTTGTGCCATTAGAATTATCTCTGACATTGTTGTTGGAGGAGCAGTTGCTGTTGTGTGCAGCATATTCCATGCTTGCGTGTTTATGCACATTTGGCTTCTGCAATGAGCGTAGACATGGAGGTGCTGGAGTCTGGAAAAATGAGGGCAGCAACAGAGGGTTTCATTCTGTTGATGAATGATGCTCTAGTTTTTACCTTGTCAGCTTGCGCTGTATTTTGGATTTTGCAGCAAATTTTCTCACTTTCATTGGTGTAAGCTGTGATAGTGGTCTTCTGAGGAAAATTGCTGGGCTTTATTCCAATGTCTTGGAGGGATTTGGTGGCACAGAAATTGTGGGTGATGTCTGCTTTGAGATCTTCCCAGTTATTGAGCTTTTTGTCAGTTTGTGAGCCAACCCAAGTGGAAAACCAGTTAGCTGCAGCCTTGTACAGGCACTTTCTGGCTTCCTGGACCCATTTTTTATGGGGATGCGGCTGGCGCAGAATTTAGCAGCTGAGTGGTCTAGCCAGTTGATGAAGTTTTTTTGTTTTTACCAAAGCTCTTGTCAATACTAATGTACTTAGTGTTGGTAACTTTGCCTGTGGCAAGTGTTTATATGTTTGTTTGTGGTTGGAGCAAACAACTGTATTGAATTATCTTGGCACATTCTTTGGGCATGACCAGTCCTTTGAATACAGTGCATCCACTAGGTATGTCCTTGTAAATATTGTGGGGGCAGAAGTACATTTTCCAGGTCTCCTGGGATGTAGCCTGGTTGAGTACATGAGCAAAAGTGGGCAGGTTTTGGTCAGTCATTTTCTCTTTCATGGGCGTGGTTGAAAAACTGTAGCTACTACCAGTGATAAGGAGTGCCTTTTTGGGAAGCTTCAAATATGGAATTAGGAGAGAAGAGAAGAAGTATCTTTTATTGGATAATATTTTAGACTTATATAGATTGGGCTGTGGCAGAGATTTAGATGGATTGAACTTAGAGGTTGGTTATGTGCGGGATGGGTTTGAGTTGCTAGATACTTGGACAAGTCATGTCATATTGGTTTGTTGCCTTTCTTGGTATGTAGAATGGTATATTGGATTGGTACCAAACTAGGTAATGACTGGATTTTAAGTTTGTTGGCAGTGGCCAGAATATTTTTATATCCAGCTCCTTAAAAATAATAAATTGGGTGAGTAAAAACAGCTCTAATGCATGGGGTATGCTTGCTTCTGATGACCTAGGTGGAGGCCACTAATGGGGGTCTAGTCTAGGCAAAATCACTTGGGAGACTTGTAGCTCAGTCTGAGTGATTCCACTGATGAGGACCTATAAAACACAGCCTTGAAGAAAATCACCTATGAGGGCTTGATAGCAAGCTTAATTTCTATATAAGAGCCTAGGCTATGAGAAGAAGTTTGGTATGGTTCAGGGAAATATTTCAAAATTTCTCTAAGGTGAATTAAGAGAGAAGTAGCAGAACAAAAAGATTTTGGAAAGTGTTGACGTAAGTGGTTTAAAGTTTCTCCAAAGTAAGTTGTTTATGGAAAAAGGAGCCAAACATCACAGTGAAACAGTGAAAGAAGGAATCTGGAGGTTTTCTTAAGTGGGTTATTCACAGAAAAAGAAGCAAAATGGCACAGAAAACAGTAAGAGAAGGTGCTTCCAGGTTTTTCCAAGGACATGTTGTCAGAGGTAAAAAAGGTCAAGTGGTTTGGGGAAATCATTAGACTACATTTTCAAGTCCTAGGGGAATTCAATGGTAAATTCTGAAGAAAACACAGCAAAACAAAGAGACTAGTGGTTTCCTATGAAAGCTGGGCAAGTTCAAACATGGTAAAAGATTGGGCAAGATGGCAAAATTGTTTGGGATGCAAGTTGTGAAACACTGCAGGTGCATTTGATGAAATGTTTCCTACTTATTTGTGTCTTGGCAAACCTTTGAAGCGTAGCAAGGTGCTTTACATGTTAAAGACCAAAGAAAATTGATAGATTGGTTAAGTTTGTAGCTTATTTTACTGATGATTCCTTCATTAATAGAGTAACTTAAATCTTAATGAATTTGCTCAAAAAGAGCAGATGAATAAAATTGGATTGATTATAGTAATTTTATAGCTTTTTTATAGTTAATTGAGAGTGCATATAGTTTAAGCTTTAAAAATTTTGCAACTGAACCAATGAAGATTCAGTATTTGATTTGGGGAAGACAATAATCCAATAGAAAAGGCAGAAATAATAAGAATAAGATGTTGTTTATTATAAAATACTGTTATTAATATGCTATATAGGGAAAGCCACCAGGTCATAAGGGGGTGGCATGGTGGCATGTTCCATGTAAGGTCCAGAGCCAAGGAATAACTTGTGCATGATCAGCAGGTCAAATTGGTAGCACTCCTAATTAGGAGAAAGTGTCTGCATTTTGACATTGCCATCAGATTGGTTCATGTTGTTAGACACGTCAAGGGGCAAATCATCAAGCGCCCCCTGTGTATTGTAAGATACATTGACAGGCAAGTCTGGAAATCCAGTTGCAACACCCCCCTTGCCCCCTGCTTGTTGTCAGACACTAGCATTGGGGCCTACAAGAGATCTGGGAAGGTCCACACAAACAGCCTTTGTGTGTGATGGCGTAGCAGGGGCAAAAGCAATTATGGTGAAGCTTCTTGGTGTTTCCTTGGGCATCTTCAAGTTGGTAGGTGTGGTTGTCATAGACTGCGGCTGTTGTGATCTGAGGCGCGGCACAGAGTCACCACAGGAAATCTTAACCTTAGGATTGTATTTGTACTAAGTCTTGGTTAGAATGGCAGGGAAGGCTATGTAATTACCTTGTGGCCCTGATTAAATAATATCTGTTAGACGTGGCTAGAGAGGCACCAAAGTACGTGGAGACACAAAGACAAAAATTTGAATATAACTTAATTTTATTGAAAAATAAGAAATGTATTATATAGTGGTAGACAATACCAAAACACTACCAGGATAATAGGATAACTTGCCACAAGCATGAGTGGGGCAAGTGAGTTGCACAGGATCAGGAAACTGAAAAATTGTATTTCTCAATTTGGAGCCAGCCTCATTTCAAAGGGCGCAAGCAAAAGAGAGAGATTTGTCCTCAAAATAACCCAACAAAGGAAAAATTGAAACATGATGAATGGTGGCATTCAAAATAGCAGCTATCTTAAAGGGTCCCAAGTGGTTGGGTATTAACTTGGCTGAATTGGGTTTGAGAGTGTAGACAGGGTCACCTACAATGTATCTAGCCTTGAAGGTATTTTCTCCCTCAATTTGCTTGTGTTCAATCTCTTGGGCTTTGACGCGCCACTGGCTCAAGGAAGGACTAGTTAACAAGGGGGGTTTCCCAGGAACTTTGGATTTTAATTTCTTTTTCTCTACTCCTGCCAAGCCATTGAGTGTCCTAAAGACCAGGGTGCTGGGGCTGAACCTGGTGCCCCTATTGACTCTTGCTTATAAGATGAGTAGGGCAGTGGGAAAATTTTCAGTCCATACAGTATTAGGGTGTTCCTGTGAGAGCTTGGCAATCAATTGGACCAGCAAACCATTTGATTACTCTAGGCGTCCATTGGCTTTCAGATGGTATTGTACCATGACTATTTGTTGAAGGGAATTCTTGGTGCAGTTCACCTTCATGACATGCCCAACAAGCTTGGGGCCACCATCCATAATGAGGTGTTTGGGTTGCCCAAAGCGGGCCACAATTCCCTTGCCAATGAAGCAGGTGATGGTGGTGACAATGTGATTAGTGGTTGCCCATGCTACTGGCCAACAGGTGAAGTAGCTGATGGCTGTGATGATGTACTTCTTCTAAAGTCTGTCTTTGGGGAGAGATCCAACAATGTTGAGGGCCCACTTCTTGAAGGGTTCCATGGCCTTAATGGGCAGGACAGACTTGATAGATGTGGGTTTAGATGTGCTCTTTTCACACAGCACACATGTTTTTAGTAGGTCCAGGATGTTTTGGCGCATGCAGGGCCAACAAACCTTGTGCTTCATGATCTAAAAGAGTTTAAATCCTCTGATGTGATCCAAGGTGTGGTGGTAGTATAATATGATGTTGGCTTGTTGTATGGTGGGAATATAGGGCGTCTTTTCCTCTGTCTCTTCCCAGCAGCAGACATTGCCAGCATTGGTGGTGAACTGACTTTTGTTGTCTTTTAGCTTGGAGATGGTTACCAAATTAAGGTCTTCATATTGGTTTGCCTCAGGACAGAGGTAAAGCATTGGCCAATCTGGGTCCAAGCCATCATCCCTGTTGATGGACGCTACGTAGAGCCTTGAGAAGGCGTCTGTTGTGACAAGCTCCTTACCAGGCTTGTATTTGATGCGCAACTGATAGGGGATAGATACTCAACCCAACTGGCTTGGCAGTGTGTCAGTTGGGACTGTGTGTTAAAGTACTGGAGCAACTTGTGATCTGTCAGGACGTAGGGTGAAAAGGTGGCCCCTTCCAGGTAACAGCACCACTTCTTGATGCAGTGCACAATTGCTGCTAACTCTTTGTCATGATTTGGGTATTGTTATTCCAATTCACTGAGCTTCCTGGACTTGTATGCCACAAGGAGGAAGACGTCCTTGTCAGTTTCTACCTGTAGCACGCCCCCTATGGCTCTGTCAGAGGCATCAGTCTTGAGTTTGTACTGGTGGTTCCAATTGGGGAATTGCAATACAGGTGCAGTTGTTAGTATTTGCTTCAACATTTTGAAGGCTTGATCTCTGGCAGGAGTTCAATGGAAGCGCAGTTTGGTGTTCAAGAGCTCAGTGAGAGGTGCAATAAGTTCTCCACAATTGGGGATAAACTTGTGCATGTAGGCAACCATGCCTAAGAAGGTACGTACCTGGCCCACATTAGTGGGAGGCGGCATTCTGGAAATTGCCTTGATTTTGGCAGGATACAGCTTTATCCCTTGGGCAGAGATAGTGTGCCCAAGGAGCAAAAGCTCTGACTTGAGAAATTCACATTTGGATGGTTTAGCCTTCAACTGGGTTTTCTGAAGGGTGTCAAGGATAGCACAGAGGTGTTGGAGGTGTGTGGTTTGATCCTGACTGAAGGTAATAATGTTGTCAAGGTACACAATGATACATTTCCCAATCAATTACTCAGATGCTTGGTTCATCAACATGACAGAGATAGAAGGAGTGTTGGTCATTACAAAGTTTATGACCCGGCACTCAAACAACCCATAGCGTGTTTGGAAGGCAGTCTTTGCTCATCTCCTGGTGTAATGGGGACCTGGTTGTACCCCGCGGTGAGATCAATCTTGCTAAAGACCTTCACGCCTGCAAGTGTGTCAAACAGATTTTTAATCAACATAAGTGGGTAATTGTTTTTAATGGTCACCTCATTGAGGGCGCGGTAATCTGTGACTAGGCAAAGGGACCCGTCCTTCTTTGCAACAAAGAAGACAGAAGCCCTGTATGGCAAAAGCAAGGGGTGTATGAAGCCCTTATCAAGTGCATCTACAAGGTACTGGTGGAGAGTTTTGTCTTATTTTGTTGTCAAGCAATAGAGGGGGTACACCTTGGAAAGCAACTCTTTTAGCTGTCCAGCATGCTGTATCTCCTGGGGAGGAGGTAGTTGATCCAGTATTTCACTGAAAACATCCTTATACTCCTTGAGGAGCGCAGCAAGTGCTGATGGAGACAGAGTGGTCAAGGGGAGGACTGCAGGTGGTTCTGCACAGATAACTTTGACTGAGCATTGATTGAAGTCTAGTTCCCCCCTTGAAATCATATGAGCCTGTTTATGTTATTCTGAAAAACATGGTATTGTGAAGCAACTTGTTCATTTTGAAGGTAAATATCTGAAAACCCACCTCATTTCTATTGAAGGTAATTAAAGAAGTATCCCAGTAAAATTAGGGACAGTTGTGACAAAACCAGTCAAGGCCAGCAATGATATCATGGCTGAGCCCTGCCATGATTGACCCAGAGAGCTTAACCTGGATGTTCCCCATTCTCACAGAGAAGGGTACTGTCTCATGGGTAATTGCTACTCTACGGGAGTCAGCCACCCGTACTGCCTTGAACCTGCTTGGTACTTGGTCTAGTTGTTGAGTGTTAGTAAACACCTGGTCAACCATAGTGTGATTGGCCCAAGTATCTACCAGTAGTTTGTGGGTAATCCCATGGAAAATGAAGGGATAGGCCAATTGAGTTATTTTATTTGAAGAGTGACTTGCTTGGAGTATGGGGTTATTGCTATGAACTTGGAAGACGTCAAGGGCTTCAACTTCATGCACATTATAATCACAGGGGTTCTTTGCAAGGAGAGATTGAGAGCAAGGATCAAGTGGGGTTATAGAACCTCTTGTAACTACAACCCCCAGGCTTTTCCCTGGTCCTTAATTTGTGCTAACTGAAGTTCCCCCTTACAGGGGCGCTTAACCCCATTGTCCTGTTGGAAAGGCTGGAGGCGGCCTACTTAATTGTGGGCACTGCCAGGTGCAGGAAAAGGTTGAAGTGGTGTGTCATTAGATCTGTGAAAGCCCATTGAAGCCTGATTATCTTCCTCCATTATGACCTTATAACAGTTGTTGATGGAGGTGCAACGTCCTATGAGGACCCACTTTCAGATATGGGGTTTATACCCATTAACTATCAAGGTAAGTAGCATGGTGTTCCCATTGGTCACAGCTTCTGAGGAAGAAGCAAGGGCTTGTTACCAGGCGGCAAGATATTCAGGGACAGACAAGTCTGCTTAATGGCCAGGAGGGGAGTTCCCATCACAATGGGTGAAAATGTCTCACTGTAGAGGGACTTCACAGCATCCCTGAACAACATCCAGGTAATCTCTTTTTCTTGGCTGGCCCAGTTGGTGAACCAGACTGCAGCAGGCCCCTTAAGGCAGCCTGAAGCAGTGGCAACCCACATGGGCTCAGGTACTTGACATATATAGAGGCAAGTTTTGGTAGAGTGGAGCCAACTGACAATATCAGCTTCTTTGACACCTCCTGCAAAGAATTCAAGCTAGAAATTGAGCATGTTCTGAGAGAGTTTAATTAGGGCGGGATGACACTTGCATTGTGCTGTCCAAAGTGGAGTTGATTATACATGCTTGTAAGTACCAGATGATCTTGATAAATTATGTACCTGTTGGGGATGTCCCCCTTGGAATTGGCAGGAAAGTTTCTTGATGGGGAGTAGCCATACAGCCTATACTCCGCCCTTTCTTGGGGGGATTTTTCTTTTAGGTAGGTTGTGAACCTACTGCTGCTATCACTGTTGCAACTGAACCAATGATGATTCAGTATTTGAATTGGGGAAGACAACAGTCTAATAGAAAGGACAGAAATAATAATAAGATGTTGTTTATTGTAGAATATTGTGATTAATATACCATATGGGGAAAGCCACAAGGCCACATGGGGGTGGCATGGTGGGAAGTTCCATGTAAGGTTCAAAGCCAAGGAATAACTTGTGCGGGATCAGCAGGTCAAATTGGTAGTGCTCCTAATTAGGAGAAAGTGCCCACAGTTCAACATTGCCATCAGATTGGTTCATGTTGTTAGACACGTCAAGGGGCAACTCATCAAGTGCCCCCTGTGTATCATAATATATGTTGGCAGGCAAGTCTAGGAACTTGATTGCAACAAAAAGAACCAATTTTTAAAGGGGTTTAGCTTAAGACAAGGGGAAGCTATATATAACAGTGAACTTAACAGGTTCATGAGGCAGATTTTTATTAAGAGATCCTAATTTTAAATACATCCTTGGGTTTTAAACTTGAAGATATTTCCCCTGCATCAGTGAAGCTGATTCTGTTGACTCCCTAAGTAGTAGTTAGCCCCCAAAAGTCTGCACATGGTTGCATTTACAGAAGGTTTCTAAGGAGATCTCCGTTATGTTAATAAAGACTTTAATGCCCCACATATTTCCAAGTGATAGGAACATGGATTATTTCCCCCAAATCTTGTAGTCAAATACTGTAAAGAAGAACATTATAGGTAGCAGTGAAGTGGTTTCGCCTTGAGCCAAACCTGCAGTGATGAGTGGACCAGGATTTCAAGAGGGTTCTCTCACTTCCAGAGGAAATGAATCCCTAGGAAAGGAGTTTGGAACCCTTTTCCAGGAGTTATAAACCCTCCCAGAAGTACTAACTCTGGAAGATGTTATGACCCATTAAGAATATGACAGTATGGCAGTGAGAAAGATTTTAGAGGAGTGTGCAAGAATCCAGGATAGATAAAAGGCGCTGGGAGTAGAAAACTGTCATATAAAAAATGCACCTTAATCAAGCTGGACCCTGAAATAATCCAGGATACCCAATGGTGATCTCCCAGGAGCAAGAGCGCCATACTCATCTGGTGGTTTATAGTGTTGAAAGAAGCAGAGCATTAGTTTTAAAGGCTTCCAAGGACGTTTTGTGACTATTAATAAAGTTGACTTGGTGTGAAATAAAATATACTTTGTTTCCAAGGTGGATAAGGTTTTGGCAGATGACAGGATGAAAAAAGCTATGAAGGAATTCTTTATCTTGATAAATGGTCTTCATATTGATAAGGATTGCCTTTGGGGGAAGCTTTGAATATGGAATTAAGAAAGAAGAGAAGTATATTTTTATTGGATAATACTTTAGACTTATATAGCTTTAGCTGTGGCAGAGATTTATTTGGATCAAACCTAGGGGTTGGTCATGTGCAGGATGGGTTCAAGTTGCTGGATACTTGGACAGTCATGTGATATTGCTTGATTGATATTTCTCCTACTGTAAATTCAGAACCTGAACATAAAAATGCAGGATTGTCAAATCCTTGGTCTAATTTTCAAATCACTTTTGCAGGATGGCCTTTTTTAATTAAATTAATTTTTTTGAATATTTATTTAAATATTTGAAAATGCAGGAACTCATAGACACTTTGCAAAGTTCAAGTCAAACTCTATATTTTCAATGGACAAAATGAATTAACTGGAATCAGATTTGAAGCGTTCAAATCCATCAACCATTTTCATTAAGTTTACTATGTTTTTTGAAATTGGGGGATTGTCAAATCCAAGAACCAAATTTTGAATCACTTTTGAATGCCACTAGTAAACTCATATATTAATTGTGGGAAATGAAATCCAAATTTAATGTACAGTAAGCACACTAGGAAACACTAACCCAAATAAAGAAGCTCCACTCTGGATAAAATCAAATGAAATTTTCAAATTTGATAACCATGTTTAGACATAGAAAGTTATTAAACTTTAAAATCATCCAAAACTAGAAAGAATACAATATTATACACTTCAAATAACAGATATAGAAACTCTGCTACTATTCAAGGCTAAATCAAGAGAAAACAACTACTCACAACTAAACCAATAAATCCAAATAAATAAATATTAAATATAAATATAATTTTTATTTTATTTTTATGGACCGTCAATTGCATTCCCAACCTGCTCCTACACCAGCCTGCGGGGCAGCCTGTCCACAAGGGCGTCCCAGAGGGTCCAAGAACAGACCCAGAACCCAACTCAAGGGGATTCATGCCAATACACAGGCCTCCCAAGGTGTCAGTGCCAGCCAACTACCTCCTGTGTCCCAAGCTAGGAACAGTAGCCTTAATCTAAGACAGAAGCTGCTCTCAAGGCCTGCAACCAAAGTCTCATACACAAAGGTCATCATGAATAATGAGGTTACATACACCTCCACCGTGTACCCAGTTGTCACCTGGCCCGCACTCTTGATCCAAGAGTTGCTACTTCCTGCCCCTGAGTCTTTGACATCATCTACGAGTCATTGGCCACCACTGTTGAGCCATCTGCGCCTATTGTGTATTCAACCATTAATGGCGCCACTGCAAGCAAGCATGATCCCACCTTCTACACAAAGGTCCCTGTCCCCTGTGTTGAGCCGGGTAGCCAGGATGCCGTGGTACCTGTCAAGGGCCAGTATCAGTTGACAGATAGTGAGTGTGAAGCTCTCCTAAACTGCTTGAACAGGGGAATGGCGGATCAGGATATTGCGTCCCAATTTGGTGTCACAGCCAGATAAATTGCTGACATCAACATCAAGTATGGCAACACTGGGCAAATTGCCAAATCCACCAAGGCTAAGCGGCAGCCTAAACTCCTTCAGCCTGTTCATATTGATGCAATCAAGCAGTGGGTAGCCAAGGATTGCCACCTGGACACACTTGCTGTCCAGTCAATGCTTGCCACAGAGTTTGGGCTTTCTGTTTCTAAAACCCTTGTTTACAAAACTATGGTTGATTTGGGCTTCTTGTGGAAGGTGCTTGGAGTTTCTCTGTACAATAGGAACAGTGAAAAGACCATTGAGGATTGATGCATTTATGCTGAGACATATCTGGCACTAAAGAAGACTGGGAATGTCCAGTTCTTCTATATCAACAAATTGTTGTTTTCCTCCTCACTCAGGTCTAGGCATGGGTGGGTTGAGAAGGGGTCCAAGGACGGCATAGCCCATTGTGCAGCTTTCTGTTCCCAGACCTATTCAATGGTTGCGCTTCTTGGTCCTCACAGGTTGGACCAGTATCAGATGATTAAAGGCTCCCATAACATCTGGACCTTTCTCAATTTTCTCCAAGCCGTCAAGGAGTACCTTTGGATAAATTACAGCGTCACAACTAACATTGTTGTGCTTGATAATGTCAGGCTCCACAAAGTGGATCTGGTTGTGTCCAAATTCCCCCATCAACAAAAACAGCCATTCTGCCAGCATCTGCCTTGCAGACTGCCCAATGAGACTCCTCTTCCTTCTGCCTTATTCTCCATTTCTGAATCCAATCAAGGAGGTGTTTGTTTGGATCAAGAATAAGGTGAAACAAGGCCTCCCTCAGGACACAGAGGATCTCTTCAACATTCTCAAGATCAGCCAATTTGCAATGCCACCCAATTTGATGGCGGCTTTCTATGAGCTCTCAGAATCCTTCCTCCCAAAAGCCCTGGCCTCCGGGCCAATCAGATAAATGGATGATCCAGGTTTTATTTAGTTTTAATTTTATTTAGTTTGTTTTTATTAGGAATCAATAATTATTATTTATATATATAAATGATGTGACATTTGAATGTATTATAGACATTTAAGAATACATAGAAAAGGTAAGTAAAATTAATTATACTAGGTATAAGGACAAATATTTTTATTATAATGCACTGAATATTATTATTGGCTTTTGCACTAACAAATAAATAAATTAAAAAAAGATAGAAATAAATTAATTTATTTAAATAATTGTGAATCATTGATGGTACTTTGGCTTTTTTAAGCCACAAATCAAACCTTGCATGTCATCATCTGATCCTTGTTATTTCAGTGCCACTATAGCCACACAACACGACCATCAATGATTTTCATGTATTGCTTACTAATTAGTACTTAGGACGCGGGTCAAGCATATTGAATATATTTGTCAAATCATATTACAAGGGAAAGGTAATTTGAGTTCTAAACAATCACTTGTTTAGAACAATAGTAGAGCGGGCCACATGATGCAGATAAATTCAATTCTCAATGTTTATCTATGTGATAAATAAACCCGTACGCAACGAGCTAATAAATAAAAACATTTTTAACTTATTTTTAATATTTGACGTGGTTGAAACTTTAACTAATGTCTTGTAATATATTTATATATATTAATATTATATATTACATACTAAAATTTAAAATAAAAATTAAAATATTAAAAGTAAAATTATAATTATAAATCTTAAAAGTTAAATATTAAAGTTTAAATAATCAGAATATAACAATTTTATTAAATTGTGATTTATTCAATATCAAAATATTTGATATTAAAATTTTTAATATTGTAATGTGTATTGTTAAAACTTTAATATTAACTTTTAGATACTAAATTTTTTAATATTTAAATATGCAATATTAAAATTTTTATAGTAAAATTTTAATATTACATAGTTCAATCTTAAAATTTTAGTATTGAAATATAAAAAGTTAAAAAAAATAAATTTTAATTTTCAAGGGGAAAATATTTATTGGGGGATGCTAACTGCAAAGGGAACATGATTATTCCGGGGAATTATACCTAAAATTAAATTTTCAGCTAATGCATCTAATTGGATCCATGTACTCTTCTGTATGTGGTGGACAACCCTGGATGTGATTGCTAGAGGGGTGGCGCCCTGTACCCCAGTGGTTGCTGATTTTTTGATAAAAGGCAGGCAGGTGAGCAAATTGACTAGTAGTTTTTTTCAGGGGGCACATAGTACCTGTATAGTGTTGCAAATTCAAATGAGTCATACAGGACATGCTTGACTGTCCTGTATCCCCGTGGTGTCTTCTGGTGGTTGAGGGCTACACAGCAGATATCCATTTGAATAAGTACATCCTCCAACTTTTTGACGTTGGTTTTTAATATGCAGTGGAGGAGGATTCCCAGGTATACCACAACGTGGATTCTTTGTGAGGTATACTTTTCCAAGAACATGCATAATTTTTTGAATGTTTGAACTAACCTATTAATATAGGATGTTTGGTTTGCTTGAAGAGGGTTCCAGGGAGCGCCCAACTTGAATCAGCCACCCAGGCCTTGACAAACAAAATAAATAAAGGCTAAAATTATTCACAAGGACTGCATTGCCAACTTTATTTGATAGTGCCTTAAAAACTTCATTAAAAATTGCAGATTTCAAACTTTATTTCCTATTTGAAAGTCGGTTTTTATTAAATTCTTTTCATACTCATTGATGTTTGTGAAGGGGAGTTGTTGAATGCTTTTGTATATGTATTCATCAAAGTTCAGTTTGATATCCCCACAAATTTCATTCATTTCTTTGATTTTGATATTTGATCCTAGTTCATATGCTTTCCTTATCCATGGCAAGCACCCCGCGGGTGGTGAATATTCCCTATCTTGAGATTTAATATTAAAATTTATTCATATTCTGTTGAATTATTTTATTTATTTGATTTTTATTTATTTGTTTTACAGGGGCCACCAGTGACTGGTAACCCCCGTAAAACCAACTCGGAGTATAAGCCACCACTTCCGCAACCTCATCCCCATTCCTGGTGATGACTAAAATAAATATAAGTAAAACATAAAAAGACTTACTAATTGTTTCCCCTGTGGCCCCCTCAGCCACAGGCGCCACTTTGGCAAACTTCATGAGTGTTGGATGCTCTTCATTAATTTTTCTAGGCTTAATTTTTCTTATATTTCTTGCAACTTGTGTTTCTTCTTGTTTTTCATTTGATAAAGCTTCTGTATTTCTTGAAGCGCTTCTGCTTCTTGATTGTGTTTCATTTTCATCTGTTTCCATTTGATTGTTTTCCTCTTCATTGGTGTTGATTTTCTTTTGAATTTCTGTTCCTTCAATTAGTTTGATCTTATTGTTTTCTTTGGCCCCCTGCCAGAACTCCCACAAATTTTAGGCCGTGTTGTTGAACTTCAGACTTGATAAAATTGTTTCCATAGATTAAGTAATGCTTATTTGTTCTTTTCATCTAAAATATTTCCCAGTTTATCCAGAACATCTTCTTTTGACTGGATTAGTGGCTGGCCCTTTTTACCCAGCTTTCCTGTCACTATTTCCTTGATATTTCTTTCTATTTCAACAACCTTTTGCAGGTGTGCTTCTAATTTGTTGATCAAGTTATAGATTGTTGACATTTTGTTTGAATTCTATCAAAAAACTGGTTTTTATAGTACTATCTTCAACGCATACATATTTTTCATCATCATTAATAAATTAAAGACAATAAACGTAAATATTGGATTAGAATATTGCAATTAGACATCAACTTTTGATATTTTGATATTATGTGCATAACTCAATGCATTTTGTTTAATAAAATTCATTATAAACTAGGCCTTTTTCATTACAATTTAAAATAAATTGACTGTGTTTATATTAGAGAGCCATTAACGCTTAGTACAAATATTGAAAATTAGTGCATTTTACAGCCTGTATATTTACCTATTGGTAATAATTCTGTAAACTTTTTAGTCAGATTTTGCGAGGTAATAATAATGTAATGTGTTAATAGAGTACTGTTTATTGTCATTAATTGGCTGATTTTCTTTGCTGTGGCAATTGTGCATTTTCTGATATTTATGCACTAGTATCCAATTGGATATGAAGCCAACCAATTGGATACTAGTGCGTAAATATCAGAAAATGCACAATTGCCACAGCAAAGAAAATCAGCCAATTAATGACAATAAACAGTATTCTATTAACACATTACATTATTATTACCTCGCAAAATCTGACTAAAAAGTTTACAGAATTATTACCAATAGGTAAATATACAGGCTGTAAAATGCACTAATTTTCAATATTTGTACTAAGCGTTAATGGCTCTCTAATATAAACACAGTCAATTTATTTTAAATTGTAATGAAAAAGGCCTAGTTTATAATGAATTTTATTAAACAAAATGCATTGAGTTATGCACATAATATCAAAATATCAAAAGTTGATGTCTAATTGCAATATTCTAATCCAATATTTACGTTTATTGTTTTTAATTTATTAATGATGACAAAAATATGTATGCTCATAATTTTAAGCTATTTGTAAAATGTACAACATTTTGTTTTAATTATGGGAAACGTTGATGATGTAAAAAGAAAATATTATTAATTATGAATTGAAAGAGAGATATCAACTTTAATAAGTTGTCACAAAGAAAAGATTTATTTACTAATCAAAGGACAAGAAGGGGAGGGAATGGGTGGAATAAACAATGCCTTCATCTGCGCCTGTGAAAGAGGCGGCATCAGAGATGGTGGGGAGGGAATGGGTGGTGGTTTGGGAGTCAGGGTTGGAAGCAGGTGGCTTGATGGGGGGTTGGGGAGGCAGGGTTTGTTTACTGGGAAGGGGCAGCAAGAGCTGATTGCTTCAATTGCTTCAATTCTTCTTCCGTCACATATACTGGCTTGTCAAAACAGATGAACTGGATTGGGGGGAGACAGGGGTCCTTTTTGGACTTATCACTATCACTTGCATAGAAGATGATGAGATCAAACAAGTCCTGGATGGACGCAGAAGAGAAAAGCTCATACCTCTTATCAATTTGGGTGGATAGTTTGTTGTAGATGGCAGGCTTTAAGCGCCTGAGGGCGGAACCAAAATTGTAGAGACATACATCTGCAAGATGTATGTTGGCGTAGTTGATGGGGTAGGACCAGCAGGTATGCCCTGCAGCCCTGATTTCTTGGGTAGTCCATTCCTGCTACTCTATCTCTGCACTCAGTACAACTGTGTGCATGGCGTTTTGTGTGGCCCACTCCTCCAGCATGGCCTTGAGCTCTGTCTGGTAGGCATACCCATCTTCAGTGTTCAATATTGCCAAGTAATAATTGACGCCCAATGGGGAAACTGCCAATAAAACCCCAACCAACCAATACAATATTGGGCCACGCTTGTACACGTCAGACTGGATACACTTCTCTCCAAAGTCTTGGATACTTGCAGATATCTTAGCATACAACAGGAAGATTACGTCATTATGGGCCCTCATTGCCCTTCCTTTGATAAAATTAATAATAGTTGAATTGTTGGGGTCAGTGTCCACCAAAATGAGGCCACTGAGAACTTGATTGGACAAGATTCTAGCAGCAACTACAACTCTGTGCATCCACAAAGTCTCCGTTCTTTTGTTGGTGAAGATGCCGTGGAGTCCCAACTGGAGATCTACCTGGACCAGGGGCATCTGCGGGTCACATTCCATAATGGCCATTATAAGGGGATGGGATGTGTCACCTTTGGTCAAAAACAGGCGCCAGTTGGGGTCTTCTTGGTAGGGGGACACAGTTGGCGTGGGCTCACAGGGTTGCAGCCACAGTAGACTTTACAAACCCCATTGTGGCTGCAATTTCCCTGAGGGACATAAGCTTCCCTCGCTTTTCAACCATTTCAAGAACAATCTCCGGAGTGATCAGTTTTCTTCTGTGTCTTGCAGGCTGATTGGCTGGGGGAGGGATGTGTTCATCATGGGAACTAGTCAATGCCATCTGATTGGCTGTTTTGGGGTACTGGGCTCTCTGGGTGACCCCATGGCTAAAATGGCTGGTTCCAGATGCCATTGCTGATAAGGGATTTGGGTTAGCAGCTGCCTGTGTGTGATGGGCAAACAGGGCCATGTTTGAGGACACAGGAGAAAGAACACACTCCTGGGTAGTGCTTGCAGAGGGGCCTGCGGGTTGGGGGTGGCCATAGACAGAGGCTTTACTTTTAAGAGACCCAGTGTAGCCCTGCATATTTTTGTCAAGGCCAGGGAAAAGCTTGTTGGCTTGTTTGTTATTGAAAGAAGACATAATAAATTTTTATTAAAATTTTAAACTCAAGAAGAGGAATGTATATTTTAGTCAATTTTATTGTTATATATGTTAATTTGTGAATATTATGCTCTAAATTTTAGCTGTCCTAAAATGGAATAGAGTGATTTTTGGGAATGCTTGTGCTTCCTAAAAGAATCAGCAAAAATCTACTCAAGTTCCTTTAGCATTCTTTTTGAGACACCCATAAATTATATTTATTTCAAATTCTTTGCAATTATGATTTGAAACTTGGTTCTTGGATTTGAAAATCCTGCAATTTCAGATTTGTTAGGTTTTACATGATGTCTATGATATGTTTGAAATACAGGAAATCACAAATTGTACTTTAGAATCCCGCATTTCTGATTCATGTATCCCGCATTTGTTTGCTGGGTTTTGTCTTTTGTTAGTTGAGTTATCTGCTCAAGAGATTAGAAATTTGCCAATTTAAATAAATCAAAAAAAGTCAAATTAAATGTTTGATTGTATTAAATATTTTATTTTTTCACTCAGCTGATTTGCCCAAAAAAGTGATTTGAAATTTGGACCAAGGATTTGACAATCCCGCATTTTTACGTTCAGGTTCTGAATTTACAGTATGTCAAACTTTATATTGGAAAGGCGCTAAATTGGGCAATGACTGGATGTTAGGTGAGTTAACAGTAGCGTGAATATGTGTACATCCAGATCATCAACAATATAACAATGCAGCTTTTAGGATTAACCCCAGTGAAGTTTCAGAATTTTTCCTAGGCAGTGGCTCCATAGTATGGAAGGAAATTCATATTTTCATGGACTTTATTATTCTGTTTCCCCCATGATCCATGCTCATCATTGCTTGTTCAAGTTGTAGATGTGTGGATTCTGTGTTCCTGTTTACTTCCAGAGGGTTTGGCATGCTCAGATAAATTGCTGTATGGTCCTTGATCATATTTGGGTTTTCATGTCCACCATGTAGTGATGAAAGCAGCAATGTTTCCAGGAGTTATATCATGTGTTACTGTCAACCTTTTTGTCTCAGTGAACAACACATATGGACTATCTTGCTAATGGTCTAGGAAGGATTGAAGGAGTTCTTCTCCATTATCTTCTTGGGAAAAAATCTTGCCAGGCAATGGGTACTGCTTTTCAAAGACAGAGTGAGCACCAAATGTTGCAAATTGGCATAGTTGGTTGTATAATCACTTAAATTGGTTATCCTGATGTATAATAATTATTAAAGACTAAGCTAGGACTTAAGGTCAACTACTTAGTGCCTATAATACAGTAGTTTTAAAAGCTATGGTGACAACCAAAAATACCTCATATTTAAACAAAAATGGTTTCACATTTAAACAAAATACAACTATCAGGTTAAAATATACACTCTGTTAACAGGGATTTTTGGTGTTAATGGGCAAAATGGGTCAACACAGCAAAGAAGTGCTCATGCGCAAAGCAACCACATTCAAAATACAGTATAGAATACATTGATTCATAAAAAAAAATGATGTGAGTTGACTTTTGGTGTACATATGTTTAATATGTGAATTGGTGACAAAATAAGCCCAAGCTCAGTGTGCCAAAACTCAATCCAAAAACAAAACAAAATAGCAACTCACTATGTAAACAAAATTAATCAAATTTTGTGTGCAATGGATTGTAATCAAGAATCATACCAAGGTATCTAAAATAGGGCACACAATCTGAAACACAAATTTTAAAAATATTGTGTTGGGTGTTTGAATTTGGCAGTAAAATCTGAGAAAAGGGAGGGTTTTTTAGTATTCTAAAATGGGTGTTGTAAACCCAAAAACAACTAATTAAGAAAAAAATCAATAATTGGGATATTGGGGGGGAATATCAATTAAATATCCATATTCTGATAAAAGCAAAAATTAAAATTAGGGAGTAACTTAATTGAATTTTATTTAATATTTTATTAAATTCTCAAAATGGAAGGAACACAACAACAGAGTACCAATGCACCTGTTGTGTGCTGCAGTTGTGGTTGCCCCCGCATGTCAGGATTGACAATTTGTTACCCCTCAAAACCTGGGCCCAAGGGCAGGATTCAAACCCTGAACCCAAATTCCTGCAGGCTGCTGGCCCCATGGACTGAGAGCCTGTCTGCCTGCGTTTTTCTGAGATCAAGCCCTTGCAAGCTGAAGCCCCTGCTAATTCCTGAAGCCAGAATACCAGTACAGGTTCCACTATGATGGTGCCCGAGGAGGAGTTTCTTGAATTGCCTAATGGAGGCAGAGAAGGTGCCCCTGTGAACTTCATGAGCTTGACGTCCTCTTGAGTAACCAATTGAACTCAACTGCCAAGGAAAAACCCAGGATTTGGGCCAGACCCCATGATCAGCCAAAAATCAAGGAAATCAAGTGACCAAATTGGACATTTTGGCCAATGAGAGAACACCCAGCTGAGGTGCCATTTTGCTGCTCCCACACCTGGGCCCTCTGGCTGCCCGCCCGCATTTTCCCCAATATTTTGATAAAGCCCTGATGGAAAATACTAAGTTTGGAGGCAGAATGCTATATATGCCTATAAATTCTGCGCTAAAACCTATTGCCATTCTTGAAAAAGGGTTATGTTATTTTAGCTCACGCAGTTATTGCCTTATTTTGTATTTGCTATCTACCAATTCAGTTCAAGATCTCCTGGCCCTCCTGCCCCACTGCCTGCAGTTTTCTGTCCTCCTGGTGTACCCTTTGGACCCGTCCATTTTACCGACTACCCTCTGGAATCTGAATACAAGGACTACACCCCAGAAAAGATACTCAAACTTGATCCTTTGGCCCGCATACAATCTGCAGTTAGATACAACCAACAAGGTCTGTGGATATTTTCAACACTCAAGTTGTTCAGAGGGAAATTCAACTATCTCCCTGCTTACAACCTACCCATGGAACCGCCTGTGACTCCAAAATCTATGCCTGTTCCTCACCTGACCTTCCAACTGACCATACTGGTAAGCTGTTTGGGGTTGTGTACATCACCCTCACAGGGGTGATTGACACTATAATCCCGGCCGCCGGCCCGTGGTCCTGGGTGGAAAAGTCCATCTCCTACCTTTTTAAGTTATCTCCCCTCTTGTGGTGGGCATTGCCTACAAAAAACCTGGCCCAGGTTACCCCTAGAAACAACAGGCTGGCTGCCCAAGACTGGATCCCTGACACTGCGGGTCAAAGAACAGAGTTAGTGCAATAAAAATGCCTACTCAGGAAGGAGACAGGAGAGAAGAGTTCAATAGTGATGCTGCACTGACACAGCTGGTTCAAGGAGCACAAGCTGCTAGGATGAGGAGCATCAACCCTTGGGTCCCCAAGCTGACCCAGAAGCCCACCAAGGTTACCTTCACCAAGAAAGTTAGAAACAAGGAGGTAGAACTTACTTTGTATGTGTTTGAAGTTGTGTACCGGCAAGAGTCAGTCCTATCAGCCATGCTGGAAAAGGTGAAGCCTGTACTTGATACTAGCTACAAGCCCTACGTCAGTGATGGCAATCAGGAATAGGATGAGGAGCCTGAGTTCTTCAGAACTGATGAGGGACAGTTAGTGCTAAAGAAAGTTGTTGTGTTCTACATCAAGGTACCCATGCCCTGTGTTATACCCAATACCAACAAGTCAATCCCCATTGCCAAAACATCCCCTAAGTACATCCCTGATATCAAACAAATCATCCTGCTTAAGCTAATGTGGATATCTGGTGATTACAAGGCAGCTGCAGCTCTTGTTGGGGTGGATCCCAAGTACGCCTTGAAGACATTCAACATCTTCATCAATACTGGCCAAGTCCTTGCTGTGGAGAAATCCTTGCGCATTTCCACTATGCTCACCAAGGAGCACAAATGGGAAATCCACCAGTGGATAACCCAAGATTATCATCTTGAACTGGAAAATATACAGGCCATGATAAAATCATCATTTGGGGTTGAGGCCTCAATTTTCTTTTATTATCATTTGGTCAAGGAAATTTGCTTTTCCTGGAAAAAGCTTGGGGTATCCCCCTACAATTGTAATAGTCCAGCCAACATTGACGTCTGGAAAAAATACACAGAGGTGTACACTTTCCTCAAAGCCAAAAATAGTCAAATTCTATTACATTGACAAATCAGCATTTGCCTTGTCAATGCACAATGGGTATGAGTATAGGTATGTCCCCAAAGGCTCAAATGACAGGATGGCTTGGCGTGCTGCAGTCTGCGCCACAGCCTATTTGATGATGGCTCTCTTTGGTCCAAAGGGGGTCAAGCTGTATCAAATGATATTGGGTTCTCACAATAGCCATACTTTTCTAGCATTCTTCCAATTGGTTGAGGAGCACCTAAAGCGCATGAGCCCAGGCTTCACCAACGTCATTGTGCTAAATAACATTGGTCTCCATAAGGTGGAAGATATTCTTGAGGAATTTCCATCAATCAGCACTAGCATTGCAGTGGGCCCCCAGCAATTGGCCACACAAATTTGCGCCTTCTCTTCCTCCCTGCTTATTTGCCCTTCCTGAATCCCATCAAGGAAGTTTTTGGGTGGCTCAAGCAAGTCTTCAAGCGAGAGACCCCAACTGGGACCAAGGACTCGTTTGATTTTCTCCAGGCTGGGATCCACACCCTCCAGCTGAGACCATGGCCAAATTCTATGGCCATGCTAATTTTTTTATCCCTGTGTGCCTAGCCAAACAGCCAATCAATTACAGGCTTAGTGTGTCCAACTTTCTTATGTTCTCTAATTTACTATTTAAGATTTATTAATTATCATTTTATATTTAGAAGCTTCTAAGCCCATAATCACATTTGGCAGGACCATCAATGGAGGTTAGTAATTTATTTATTTTATATTAATTTTTTATGCCATCTGAGGTTATCCTAAACACTTGATACTGGATTATGTGAATATATTTATATCACTTTTTTTAAATAAATATAAAAATCAAATTAAAAAAAGTACAATGTATAAGGTACAAAGTAGAATTGTATTTTATTAACATAAATTATTATGCTTTTATGAAAACCCTCTCTGGGATTTATTTTACAAAACCTTTTTTCTAAAATAAGAATTATAAAAATTATTTATAATAAAAATAATCTAAAGTGTAAAGATATTTTTGGAAAAGAGAGTTTCAAGGGCGCATGTAATGTTTTTGCAGTATGTACCCACCCCGCAATGGAGGTGGCACACAACCTCCACTGCCACACCATGAACAATAGATACACCATTATTGAAATACTCCTGCCTGATGGTGAAAGGCAGTAGGGTTAGAGGGAGTGAAGCAGCAGCTTTTCAGGCGGGGCTGCAAACCGGTATATCTCAGCCAGGACCAGGGCGTCCTGAATCACATGGTCAACTGAGTTGTATCCAGGGGGACCTTCTTCCCATCCAGGGAGAGCCAGGCCTTGTCAATCCCCAGAAGGACCCTGTCTAGGTCCTCCACAATGGCGCCCATTCCAAAGTAGAAGAGATACCTGAGGTAAACCACCAGATGAAGCCTTTGCCCAGCAAAGGCTTCAGTAAACTCACACAATTTATTAAACACTGCACTTGTTTTTTTCTCATGTTTTGTTTTAGCAAAGGTGAGATCCATTGCCAGAGAGACCCCCATCTTGTCAGCACTCCAGGCCAGCCTGTAGTCTGACAGAGGGTCTTAGTCTTCTTTACAGCTGTTGTGTCTGCAACAGCCAATTTACCCACTACCTGCCCAAAGTTCTCCAACAGGTAAGATATGGTGTGCTCCACAAGGAAGCAGAAGCAAGCAGCCACATGTACCCAGCCCATCTCTGGTATATTCTTGAATGGGAGAGATGCCAGGACATCCCAAACAAGCTCAATGCAGTTTACACATTAAACTCCATTTATAACTACCGGGTCCAGGTGGACCAGTTTGCATCCTTGTAGGCAGTAACTGCCCACTCAGATGCCCCCTCAGAATTCCTAAGCTCAGCTGATGCCTCCCGCAACATTGGAAAGGACCCGTGAATTCTGTCTTCAAGCTCCTGCAAGACAGGGGGACAGAAACAGCTGCCTAGCCACATGATTGGTGTATTGGCATAGAAGGTGGGGGGATAAAAGGGACCAGGACCTGGCAAAGTTCCCTGCCAACATTTTCTAAAAAAAAAGGTAAGTATTTGGAAATTTTTATCAATTTTATTTTTTAGGTTACCTTCTCGGGTTTCCTCCTTGCCTGCAGCTTTGGCAGGCTTGGCCATTATTGGCACAAGAAGTTGAGTGGGCAATTCAGTATCATCTTTCCTTTCATGCTTTGCAGGTTTCAGATTAGCATCCATTTAAGGGTTGTCAACCCAGACAGACAGCGCAGAAAGATTGTATGCCTTAAACTGGAGGCCCTTGACCACTGTCTTCTAAATGTTTAGTAAGCGCTCAATTGTCCTCTCAGGGGTGTCTGGTATTTTAGTCATAAGGGCCTTTGCAGACACCTTGTCTATTTTGTCTTTGTTAAGGACAGCTGACTTAACTCTTGCTTTGACCTTGCGGTCTGTTTCTTTGATCTCTGCAAATGCAGAATCAAGGTCCTTCAAAATCTTCTCCAATTCTCTCATTGATTTTTTACTAACATTTCCTTATGTTTTTATAGCTTTACCCCCAATAAAATCTGTATTATTCTGATATATTGCCTCTTTGTCTATCCCTGTTTGTTTTCACACTACTCCAATATCCCATTTTTTACCCATTGTGTATATGTTTTACGCTCAACTCAATATGTGTTGTTTGCTTTGTGTTGACATTGTCCCTTAATTACTATATTATTTTTAGCACTTTGCACAGCCCCTTGTGAAAATATTAACAACAGTTTAGTGATCAACTAAATTTGAATTAGAAATTAAAGGTTAATTGTGTTTAGGTAAAGTTGTTACTGATCTGAATTCAAAACCCTAATGATAAACTTTAAGCCAATCAGGAGCCAAGTGATAAAGTGATTGTTGTGACATAAAGGGTCATTCAATAATTTTTTGATGCATGTGCACTAATTAATATGATTGGCTGGTTATTTTGAAATTGTGTCATTGCCGCTGTGGCAAGTTGTTGGTGGACTAGTGCCCAATCAGCTGCTGGGTTAGCACTAGTCCACCAACAACTTGCCACAGCGGCAATGGCACACAATGGCAAAACAACCAGCCAATCATATTAATTAGCTCACATGCATCAAAGAATTATTGAATGACCCTTTATGTCACAACAATCACTTTATCACTTGGCTCCTGATTAGCTTAAAGTTTATCATTAAGGTTTTGAATTTGGTTCAGTAACAACTTTATCTAAAAACAGTTAACCTATAATTTTCTAATTCAAATTTAGCTGATCACCAAATTGTTGTTAATTTTTTCACAAGGGGCTGTGTTTGGGTACTAAAAATAACCGTGCTCTGGATCTAGATACACAACATAGTAAATATATGATTTTATAGAAATAAGCTGAACATAAAAAATATAGCCAACTATAAACAAAGAGAACATGAAAAATTGAAATTCAAAATAAATATAATATAAATAGAAAATGTTTGGCAACAGAGGATTTATTTGGGTGGGGAAGAGTGATGCCTAGGAGGCAGAATAGTACGGGAAGGAAGATGTAGAGCAGTGCTGGCCTGGGGGGTCTGGGATTGGGTGGATGAGGCTGGAAGGTGGGGGATGATGGTGGTGGGGGTAGGAGGATTTTGTATGATGGCTGCCATATACCGCTTGTCATATTCCTTGTCTATCATTGCCTTGATTGGCTGGTAGGTGGCTGTGGCACAGGGTGGGAGGCCTTATCCTTACGTGATTGGTTGCCCATGTTCACATGGAAACCATTTGCGCAAATAAGTCAGCCACCATTTGGTGACCAAAGAGAGAATTGTGGTCAAGGACCCCAAGATATAGGCTGTTGAAAGCCTGAGGGTGGTGCTCCTGTACTGTGTCTTTGATGTTGAAGAAGACAACATCACCCAGATGGATGTCTGCTTGGCCGGCGGGGTAGACTGAGGCCTGGTGCCCGCATTGCTGGATGGCTTCAAGGGCAGTGGAGCTACCCTTCATCTGGTGGCTCAAGAAAACCTGGTGCTTGGAATTTGAGCCATCCCAGGAGTCAAGTAATCTACTGAGGATGTGGCTGTACTCTTAGCCTTAGGCAAAAATCTGGGTTTGTCCAATAATAGACAGAACCCTTGGCTAAAACAGCCAGAAACACACCAATGAAGATCCCCATCTTGACCTTCTTCCTTCCTTTTTGAGTGGCAGCTCTTCATTGCTGGCCAAAATCATCCAAAGCTATTGATAGCTTATAGTAGTAGATGAACATGATGTCATATGTTAGACTAGTCAAGCATTTAACTAGGGTGGATTTGATGGCAGGATCATATGGGAAATCCTCAGCACCATCCCATTGGTTTCCGACAACATTGGTCAGCACAGACTGACGCCACCTTCCCATACATCCAGAGCTGCACCATGTGCTCAGAAACCCAAATGCTATGATATGCAAGTTGCTTCTGGACCTGGAAAAAGGGAAGCTTGGGGTCCTGCTGCAGGAGGTCAAGCATAATTGGGTACGCCTCAGTGATTTGGGACTCAGGGGCCTTCTTGGGCTTTTTGGCTGTCCCAATCAGATTCCCCCTGTTCATCAGGTTGTTGAATTCCCGCATTATTGTGGCTTGGGTGAATTGCAATTGGGTTGTAATCTGATCCCAGGACATACCATGCACATTCAGGGCCATAATTTCCTGGAGAATCTGGGTAGTAATGATTCATTGCTTGGGGAGAGGGGCCGCGGGAGCTGAAGCCTTATTGGCTGTAGGGGGTAGGTTGGCTAGCAGCAGGAAGATTTTCCAAATCAAGGTTGCCATCTTGATTGGTTGGTTGGCGGGAAGCTTGTGCGGGGGTGGGTACAGGAGCAGGGGTAGCACTGGGTGCAAAGTTACTATTGAACAAGTCAAAGTCATATGGGTCAGGGGCCAAGTACAGGTCAGCTTCCTCATTATCCACATCAAAGACCTGGGTGTAAATGGCTGCCTCCATGTTCTGAGCCTTGCCTCCATTGAAGCTGGCTTGGCTGCTGCTGGCTTGGTTGCTGGTGCCATCAAAATTGTTTCTAGTAAAAACCATTGTAAAAAAACCTAGGATGAAATCACTAAAAGTAGAAGTTTAAAATTTTATGATTTATTTTTATTGTAATCATTGCTCCATATTTGGAAAGGTCTTGAAACCATTTTATACAAATCAGGAGCCATGAAAATGAATCAAATGCCTCTGTTCCTAAATTTGATAGCTGTTGATTGGCTGTAAAACTGTTATTTTTCTATTTTAGTCTGCTCATACTGCACATCTTGTGTGACTTCATTTTGTTTTGTGCTTGTGGAATCTTGCTTCTAGATTGCCCAAATTTCTTTTCATTTTAGTCCTTCTGTCAGTGCCTCATATGAATCCTGCTTGGATTATAATATACTCAGGAATAGCATCCATCCATCTCACCTTTTGTGTTAGTTCATTTTGTATGTGGTTTGAACTACACTGCTTGATGTTTGATATAATTTTGTATAATGGGCTAGTGAAATTTTGTTTTTTGTTTGACAGTTCATTTATTAACTGAATTTTTTTAAATTAATTAGATCCTGAATCTTGCGCAACTTGGATTTTGTTCAAATCTGAAATTGTTTTGTTTAAATCTGAGGTATTTTTGGTTGTTGTCATAGCTTTTAAAACTACTGTAAAATTTTATAAAATAATGTATAATTGATCATCAATGTTTATATTAAGAGAAGAGCTATAAAGAGATTTTGGATATTGCACTGAACCATGATTCCTCTAGAATCCTTTATGGCCCAGATGAGACTATTTATCTTTTGCACCCCTCTTCTGATGAATCTCAGAGATAGGTTAATTGGTCTCATGTAGGGTATTAATCAGCCAATCCACAGTACTAACAATCATCCGTGCAAGATTACTGTCAGATGTGTCTCTTCAAAGCCTAATAGATAACTGGTTCAACTTTGCCAGTGGTGGCTAGTTTATAACTAATCACCTTGCAACACCTAGGGCCTTCTTGAGGTTACCATTATCCTTCATCAACTTGATAAGGATAAGGGGATTATTATTGGGAACAAACTTCTGAGTTGAATTTTTGGGTATGGTTGGATTGGGGTCCTGCTCAGTGACTAGCACACAGGCATAGGCGACTTGTTGTAAAATGCAGTGAACTTATTTAGCACCAGCTGTCACTCCACAGTTCTATAAAACTCCGTATTTTTGTTGTCTTCTTGGTTGCTGTTACTTATATAAGGCTCATAGCTTGTGTCAGCACTAGCTTAACCTTCTCTACCATGGCTTTTGGTACTGACTATTTATGATAAATGGGGTCAAATACTAAAGAGATAAGCTCAACTTCTTTGTTGTAAATGTTTTAGATGTAGCAACCTTGGAAGCCTTTCTAAATATCTTAGGCATCCTTGGATTTATGTTCAGCACTCTCTCAAGCTGTGCAGTTTGAAAAAATTGTGTCTGTGCAACCCCAACTTTATCTATTGTCTCTTTGCCTCCTTCCTGGGTAGGCACTTGTGCTGAACTCACTCAATTTTTTGACCCTGATAATGCCCCTGACAATGGTGCACACTGTAAAGTCACTTCCCCCTTTAGCCCTGGATAGGACAATCTTCCCACACCGCACAAAAAAATCTGCCCAGCAGCCAGCCAAGCCCCTCAATTCTCTTGAAGATTTAGCCCACACAATTGATGAGATATTTGTGTTGGCATACCCTTCTCAAGTGGTAAATGATGGCGCTTTGGACTCTGTCCCCACTTGGGAGGAATCCCTAATTAATTTGGACTATCTTCTGGCTTGGTTTTGACCACATTTAAAATTAATTAAGTCCAAACAACCAGGTCGCACTACTGCTAAACCATCAAATTCCAATCCAATTGGACTGAATGCTGATTTAAATCACTCCAGTAATGCCAGCCAATCAGAGTTGAAGCTGGAAATTATTACAAAACCCTCCAACTCAATGGATAAGCCCTTAAAAAATTTCTCTTCTGCCCAATCAGACCCATTTCCTGGATCAGGTGACCTTTCAAATTTGAAGCCTGTCCCTTAAAACAAGACAGGGGACTTTTGATCCCCTGCTTGCTCATTCTTACAATTAAAGTTTGAACCTTCTTTTCACTTAGGAATTTGGTTTTCTTGGGTTCCTTACTTGGCCCCTTTTGATCAGCTAAAGTGTTAGTATTGGTTTTCTTCTTCCTTACCTATTTTCCTTTCCCTTGGGCTTTCTTGCCTCTCCTTGAAGTCTTTAAAGACGTTGTTAACATCAAAGTTGAAGCTTATTGCTTTTGCTTTGAAGAAAATGCTTTAATTTTTAAAATTAGTAGTTAAATCAATATAATTACCTATTTTAAGTTCAATTTTGTTCACGGTTTGCTTACAATTGGACTTTGGATACATCTTCTAAAGATTTCATATATGCTTTTGTACCAATTTGGTCCACAGCCTTTGCTCTCTGTTCTTCTGCTAAGTTTAAGAGACCTTCTGCTCACCCTTGACCCCCCCTTCTCTGAGTTCTAGACCCAAAACACCAAGAACTACTTGCTTTTTGTTGGTCTCCACTCTCAGTCCAAAAAAATTCTGGTTTCTCTAGTCAAATTTGCGGTCTTTACCTTGGCGCCTGCTTTGATAATGATTTGGTCTATCACTCCAGATCTTTGGGGACATATTTCCAATTCTTTCCTCTGTGTTGGTACCAACCCCAATCAGTTCCTGAATATGTTCAAAGATATCCCCGCACACGCTCAGGGCATATACACCACTAGTAAGAATGTGGTGAGGAGCCTTACCTGCAATGACCTAGACCTCTCTACCGCCAAGACAGCCTCCGCTACTCCCCCCAGTCTGGCCCACCCCACACTCCTTCCCTCTGAGGACCTGCCTGTCCTGGTCTCAGAGAAAGGCTTGGGCACCCCAGAGCTCACTCCTAAATGTGCGCCCTGATTGCTTAGCAGAATGGTTTTGATGGGTTTGGACTCCTACTTTTCCCGGGTGTCTGCTGCGTCGTCCCTATGGACACCTCTTCAAGCAGCCAAACCAGTCCTTTACTGGATGGTGTCCTGGTGGATCTTCCCTCAAGGATGGGAGCCAAACTTAATTAGTTTAGCCCCCCTTTCTCACACACCAGCTGTTTTGCAACTCTGTTATTGTGTCCCTTTTATTTTACTGTTACAACATCTTTGATTACTCACTCTTAGGGAATTAACACCCCAAGTAGTTCACCAAATGAGTCATCAAACAGCCCACCAATTAATCATTAAGTTGATGGCACCACTATTATTTGACCATCTATTATGGGGATCACCCAATCCAGCTCCTAAGTGGAACACAACTTGAGTAAGCCTTGTGACTTAAGAGGAACATTATTCAGATAAGCCCCATGACCATCATTACACACTTAGATGGCATATGTCTACCCATTATACTATATATTATCCTATATTCATATCCAATAAAGTACCATTCTCTTCTTAATCTTCCCATTTATCTTGTTTATTATATTTCCCAGAAGTATAAACTTGACAGTGGTAGCACAGGTAGGTTATTCATACCTACCCAACTCAAAGGAAAATTTTCTCCTAAGAAAAGAACCCAGCAGATGGCACTCCCTAACAGCTGGAGAGACTACAAAGAAGGACAAGATAACCTGAAGGCCTTGTCATCTACAACAATGTCCTTGTACCCATCAAACAGTACAACACTCTCAAAGCCCAAATACTGTTACCTGCAGCCCCAGATGTGACAGAACCACAGCTACCTGAAATACCTAACATTGTATTCCAACACCTATTTTCAGCAGAAATTGGGGCTTTTATAGGACTACATCAGGAAAACGCCTCCCTCTGGATTAACAGTAAACAAAGCAAATTTGAGAAAGTGTACTACCCCTACAGACTCTGGGTCAGTGAGATTGCTCTTCATGTCACAGGAACTGCATCCCATTTTGTAAGCAAATAGTTAGCCCATCACCCTGACCAGAAAGAAAACTGGGAGGTATTCAAAACCACCTTCCTCAAAAAGTTCTCCATGAAGGACTCCAACGTTGTAATCATGACCAAAATCAGAATGTTCAAAATGATAGGAACAATTGCGGAATATATTGCTATATACAAGGATCTACGCAACTGTGCACCCAACACCATCAACTTTGATGGACCTGGGCCACAGTTGGACTTCTACAATGGCCTCCCCATGCAAATTAGATGTCATTTTACATGACCTGCTGCAAGAACCTTGAAGATGTATTCTTGGAAGGAAAGCACACAGCTAAAAAGTCTGACAACCTACATGCAACAAGCAAGCGCAAGGAGAGCCCTACAGCCAAGAAAGAATCTCACCCAAACAAGCAACATAATTGAGCCAACAACACCCATCCTCAAACTGGTAACCGTACAGCGCAGGCTAACCAAGCAAGTACTGAAGATACCAACAAGGAGGGAAAAGCTCAGGGGAGTGCTTAGGAAAGCTGCCCTCTCCCACTTTACAAGACTTTTACAGGGACCAGGACGTGGATTCAATCACAATGATCCAAGTACCCTCCAGCAACCCTCTACTGTTTGCCACCCAAACTGAAAATAAACTCCTCACTTATCCTTTCTATTTTTGAAGATATCAGGGCACCACACTATTTGACACTGGAGCAGACCAATTCCTGGTTGACAAGAAATTTGCTGACCTCATGAAACTACCTACAGGCCAAAGCAACGTCAAGAGAGTCATCATGGCAGACAACCAAAGCACACTAGTCATACAGGAGGTAAAACCTTTCTGCACCAAAGTTGGAGACGTGCAAACCACGCTCAGTGGCCCCATCATACCCATCCCCAAGTACAATGTTATAATTGGCCTGGATTATATGAGAAAGATCAAACCTAATATTGACTGGGATAGCGCTACCCTTACCATACAATGAGGCAAAGTGCATTGCCATGTTTACCCAACTCATCTTGACACACTTATGAGGGATCATGTGTTTGTGAAAATTGTGGAGACAGAAGAGGAAACTGACCCTAGAAAGATTGACTGGAACACCTGTACATATGAAGTTATTCACTTAAAAATACAGAGACCAGACATGAAAAGACTATATCCAAGATCAACTAGTCAGTGAGTTTCCCTCTGTCTTCCGAGAAGCCCTATCAGGTTTATCACCAGACCGCGGCATACAACGTGAGATCAACCTAAAAGAGATTGTAACTAAAGCACAACCTATCTACCACCTTACACCACAAGAAGAAGACGCCTTAAAAGCTTAACTTGATGAGGCCTTTGAAAAGGACTCATACAATCATCAAAAAAGCCCTTTGGCGCCGCTGTCTTCTTTGAAGTCAAGAAAGACATATGCCTCCACCTAGTCATAGACTACAGAGCACTCAAGGAGGTCACAATTAAGAACAGGTATTCCCTGCCCATGATTGATGATCTTTTTGACACCCTGGGGGGTCCCAAATCTTCACAAAGATCAATTTGACAGCAAGCTATCATCAAATTTGCGTAAAGCCTGAGGACATTCCAAAGACTGCATTTAGAACTAAATATGGATCTTTTGAATGTGTCGTTCTCAATTTTGGTATGACCAATGCCCCCAGCACCTTTATGACCTTCATGAACGATGTCTTTAAAGAACACATGGGAAAAAAGGCAATTATTTACCTGATGACATCATTATCTACAGTCCAAACCTCAAACAGCACTGAGAAGATGTCTGCCTGGTCCTCTGCAACCTTGAAGAAAACAAACTGATCACAAACCCGTTGAAGTGAAAATTCTTTTTGGCAGAACTTCCATTACTTGGTGACATCATCAGCAAGGATGGGATCAAACCATATCCAGACAAGATATGCACCATAACATAAATGCCAGCCCCAAGAAATAAGAGCAAACTCTGCACATTCCTTGGGATGGTAGCCTACAAAAGAAGGTTCATCCCTGATTGGGGTGCCCTGACAGCCCCCTGTCTGCCATTATGGGCAAAACAACCAAGTTTATCTGGACGCCACTGCAAGACCAGCACTTCCACCAACTAAAGGAATGAATGATCACCACTCCTATCCTCCAATACACAAATTATGAGGGGATCTATGAGTTAGAAACTAACACATCTGACTACACCATAGGAGGAGTACTCAGCATCCAAATGGCAGAAAAGGACTTCCTCCCCATGGCATATGAGTCAAGGAAACTATCTGATGGCAAACAAAGGTATCCCATACACAATAAAGAGTTGGTAGGCATCATACATTGCCTCATGAAATGGTGATGCTATCTGGAAGGGGCCCAACCATTCAAAGTACTCACTGACCACAAGTTGCTGATATTCTTCAAAACACAACAACACCTGTCAAGAAGACAAGCCAAATGGATGAGTCTTGTTAGAGATACCCCATGTAAATTGAATACAAGCCAGGAAAGAAAATGCTTACTGCAGACGCCCTGTCAAGGCTATTATCAGGGACCCAATTAGGGAACAAGTTCCCTAATTGATGCACCAAGGCCCCTAAATTAAGCCCTGCAATGGCTGAACCAATGGGCACAGTGACCATGGCAAGATGGCCTAAGTGACCCAAATATGCAAATCTTCCCATCAGGGAGCTGAAACAACCCAGAAGATAGTATCCTACCATGTACATCAACAGATAGAATGAAGTGTGAGGCTGTACCAATGAGGGTTTGGCAGGTGGAGGAGTAGATTGGCGGCCATAGTGGAGCAAACTTCCACAATGACCAGAAGGATACTTGAACCATCCATTGGCCAAGGACTCCTTTTGATGGGCATCATTGGGTGAGGAGTTTTGCCAGCCAATAGTGGGAGTGGGATTCTCAAGACCTTTTACAGTTGTAAAAAGGGAGACTAGAAACCACAACAGGAAATGAATTCCCTTCATGGCTTCAAATAAGTTTACTAAGAAAGGATGTGGCAAGATAGGATAAGAAATATTCTTTATTGTTATAACATTTGAAATGAAGAAAAGTTTGGAACTTATATAGCTTTGAAAACAAGGCTGAATATTTGAGAGGAGTTTGGGAAATGAAGATGATTTACCTGAGTCAATCATTTAAAAGTACCTGTTTTAAGTGCAACTTAAATATTTGCTTAATAATTTCCAAGCTGGTGTGGTGTAGTCAGAGGAACCAAAAAGATTTCACAATGATCAGGCTAATTAAGCGGTGTATAGCCAGAAGATCTAGTATCAAAAGGTACAGAGCTTGGCCTAAAACCAGAGAGAGCGGGTCACAGATTGTCTGGAAAGCTCCAAGCAGCCAATCAGACGCAGAGCAGTAAGTGGCGTTTACAGTCTTAATATTAACACTTTCAAATTCAAAAGGTGTTTTGAAAGCAAAAACCAATTGAATTAAAAGTTAATAAACGGCAAATCAAATGTTTGAGATGATTCTATACTAAAGATACATTCATCAATAACGTCCTGGGTTTGAATCTTGTTCCAGAAGGGTTTCCAAAACCCAATATGGTTGTTAATTCTGTTGTTTTGTGTCTTTGACTGGGTGTCTTCTGAATATTTGGTCACCAATAAAATAGAGTCAGGCAAAGAATTCCTGACAGCTATACAGCAAACATGTCCTTTGCGCTGATGGTAGCCCCAACTGGCCCATGTTAATCATGGGTAATCTCCAGGAGGGATTCCCACCTGGCATCCCAATGGACATCCAAGAGAAAGTCCCTAAGAACAAACATCTGTTCAAAAAGTATATGGTACCTTGCACCAAATACTTCCAAATGGTGACACTTTACCTTACATCCCATCACTGCAAAATGTTGACACAATCCTCTGATATCACAGAGACCTGGGACACACCCGTAGAAGGAACTTTCACAAATATCTCAAGACACACTACTGGTGGCCCAACATGCTAGACAATATCAGAGAGGTACTGGAGAAATGCAAAGTCTGTGAAAAGTACACCCAAACCAAAGCGCCACCCAAGTCAGTAGAACCTGTATCCATCACACAACCCTTCAAGGTATGGTCATTGGATATTGCGGGACTAATGCCTGGAAAAAAAGGGCAAGAAGTACATCATAACAGCTATTGACTATGCAACCAGATGGCCTGTAGCACAAGCTACAAAAGAACACAAAGGAAATGATGTGAGACAATTTATTGGGAAAGAAATTATAGCCAAGTTTGGGAAACCTGACCTCCTGATCACAGATGGAGGCACCAAACTTAAGGCCATTGACACCAATATCTATCTTGCCAAGAATGGAATAAAACACATCACAGCCAGCTATACCACCCTCAAGAAAAGGGACGAGTAGAACAACTAAACAGCTTGCTTGTAGAAGCTCTGAGTAAGTTATCTGCTAACAATCCAAAGGCCTGAGTTGACATGCTGCCAATAGCACTCATGGTCTGTAGAACACAAGTCAACCGTAACATGGGCAAAAGTCCTTATGAACTCAACTATGGACAAAAGCCCGCTCTTGTTAGTACAGCCACTGGACCACAGTTAACTCTACCCAAAAAGGTGCCAGACGACAGTGACCCCAACGTACAATGCGCTAGAAAAGACCAAGAAGAAATGGAACACATAAGAGCTGAGAGGGAAACAATTCTCCTACAGCAGGAAAGATTCCAAGTCAGAGACAAAATCTGGGTTGTCAACCACAACCAGCACAAGTTAGATCCAGGGCTACGTAGACCAGTCATTGTCATGGAAATCAAGCCCAACAATACCTATCTCATCAAAGGAATTGAGGCCCAAACTGAACTAAAATGTATGCACCATGACTGACTCTGCCTATGTAAAGCAAGAACAGCCCAGCACAACTCCAGACTCCCTGTTTCTAACGCCAAACTGGATCAATATCAAGCTTGTATCCCTGAAACACTCAAGAAAATCCCCAAGGCTCCACCTTCTAGCACCCCAGGGGAAGATGTCACAACATCTTTGATTACTCCCTCTCAGGGAATTAACACCCCGAGTAGATCACTGAATGAGTCACCAAACGGCCCACCAACTAATCATTAAGTTGGTGGCACCACTATCATTTGACCATATATTACGGGGATCATCCAATCCAGCTCCTAAGTGGAACACACTTGAGTAAGACTTGTAACTTAAGAGGAACATTACTCAGATAAGCCCCATGACCATCATGACATACATGGACAGCATGTGGCTTTCCATGATACTATATATTATCCTATATTCATATCCAATAAAGTATCATTCTCTTCTTAATCTTCCCCTTTATATAGTTTATTATACTTCCCAGAAGTATAAACTCAACATTACCATAAAAAAATACTAAATTAAGCCCAATTGAGCTGCAATCCTGGTTTTACTGTTTGTCTAAATATGTTTATTTAATTAGAATATACACCACCCAACTATATTTTTATAGATTTTTATCTCGTAATTAGTTGTGTTTGATCAACTTAGCCCATTTTAGAATCTCTGGATCAGTTCCCAGTAATTTCCCCAGATTTTCAACCATATTCAAACACTCAGAACACTGTTTTTATAATTGATCTTTCAGATCATGTGTCTTTTTTAGATAGAGGGATATCATTTTTTTACATCATTTCAAACAACAACTGAGTGGTCTTGTTTGCATGTTGAGTTGCTAAAGTGCTTTGTTTCTAGATTGAGTTTGCACTCATTGTGCCTGAGTGTGTTTTTCACTGATCTACATAATAAACAATTGCACACTAAAAGTCAACCCAACCCATTTTGTTTGTGAATCCATGTATTCTGTATCGTATTTTGATCATTTTTGTTTGTAGTAGGGTTCAATTGTTGGTGTGCTGGGTCATTCTGTCTATCAACACCCAAAATCTCTGTTAATGGATGGTATATTTTACACTGATAGCTGGAGTTTGCTTAAATCTGAGTCCATTCTGTTAAAACCTAAGTTATTTTTGCTCAGTGCGATAGCTGTGAAACCCACCATATTACTGCTGGTTTACTCTGCTGGCATCCTGATTAGGATGATGCAATGGCAAGCAATTTGTTCTGCTGGCATTCACATTAGGATGGTGCAATGATAAGGAATATATTCTGCAGAAATCTACATTGGGCGGTGCAATTTAGGGATGTTTCGGCTCAGCCCCGGCTAGGCTCCAGCTCAAAGCCACTACAGCAAAAATGGAGTTATATATTCAAACATTCTAAAATAAATCATCTAACGGAGTGGCTTAGAGCTAAAAACTAGCCGTGGCTGCCAAGGCTTCGCCGAAGCAGCCCTATGCAATGATAAGCAATTTATTCTGCTGCCATCCATATTAGGGTGATGCAATGGTAAGCAAGTAATCTCTCTGAAACAATCTGCATTCGCTTGGATCAGCCGATAAATCAGAGCGGATTTCTTCTAAATTTAAAATTTTAATGCAATCAATTGAAATCTGTAAGCTAACCATCTCTTACTTAAACTGATATCTATTTTTATAATTTGAATCACATCTCTTTAAATAATCAAGCTTTCTAATCTCCTGCCATTCAATCCTAAACATACAGTTTAGATATCCAATCATGTAAAGGTATTGCAAATTGATCCAAACCTTAATCCTATTTTTAAGCTTTATTTTTCTCCCCTTCCAATTTTAATCCACACATTCTGGTGCTGGATAAACCACTTTGCAACGATTGCAAAAGTTGAAGTACCTATTTTTAAACAAGCACTTGAAAATAAATTTATAAAGTCTGAGTAGCCTATATTCCCATTTCCACATAGCTTATATCACACCCACTAGATTCAACCTACGTACTTTCAGGGGTACTTGTGTTAAGGATGAGCCAAATCAAGCCAATGGCTTAGCCATCGACTTTAAATTCAAATAATATGCAAATATCATTTCAATTCAAGCCCTTTCGGCTTGAGTGCACCTGGCATAGCAGCCGGACTCGCTTTTATATATGTTAATTGATGACTGCCCAGCTCTAGCTAATGCCAATTATAGCCATTTAACGCCGCCCCACTTTATATCTGTACAGTCTAAGGAGTGTCAGACCTGCTGGTAAGGTTCGAACTAGTGGTGGCAGCGATTTGAAATCAATTTTTTAAATAAATTTTAAATGTATTTTAGATGCAATGAAATTAAGGTGGCTTTTAAGTAGATTCGGTCGAATTTTATATTCACCGATTTTTCATTGGCTGTAGGAGAATGTCGGCTCAACTCCTAAACCAATGCATCTCGGCGACGGAATAGGTAGCTGACAAATGGCCTAACGCCATAAAGAGACGATATGGTGAATATGACGTAAGGGCTGTGCCAATTAGCTTAATAAGAAACGGCTCAGGCTGAGACGGAAGGATCTTAATCTCACAGGGAAAGAAAACCAGCGAAATGCGGTTCTTGTTTGCTGGGGCAAACATTGGTGCAACTGTGTGTACGCCTTGTCAAGTAGCACACCGAAAGTGTAGCCGGGGAGTGCCTACATGCAACCGTTGTCTCAAGAAGGGACTACAGTGTGTTAGAACCCACGCACCGTCAGACAATATTGTAATATTGAAACGGTGGAGGTTAAAACCAACCCAAGCTGTGCCAAGGACTTGGGAGCAAGTGATGTACTTTTCCTCTATGCCGTTGCTTACTCGGTTTTTCTTTCGCCGCTACGTGATGCCGATGGTGCTCATCTTCCCCAAGCCCACCGTCGCGCATATAGTCAATGATCTAAGAAAGAAGGCTATGTCACCATATATCCATCCCTTGAAACCAAAGACAACCGTGTCCAACTGTGACGTTACATCTATCCAGGATACGTTTGTCTTGGCAATCAAAGCATTTTTCCTGCTTTACAACCCATTCTATCCTCTGTTTTCTGAAGAAGGCTTTTATTTAAAGCCCCGCTCTCCAACTCTGCTGAAGATTGTCATCCAAGTTGGCCTTGAACGCATGCCTCAGTCCGACCTGACAAGGTCCGCCAAGCGCAAAAACAACCTGACACCAGACGACTTTAACAACCTCCCTGTCTCTTTAGACTCTCTACAATGTCTTATCCTGGGCCTGTTTGCTGTTTGGATCCCTGGCTTGGAAGCGTTTCGCATGACAAGACCTTTTATGATCAACAGCATGATATACGCCCTTGGTCTGCATGCCATCTCCCCTTCCTCTCCCTTTTGGTTTGAAGCAACGCTTGCCAAGCACGCCGCTCACCTTGGTTTCCATCACCAAAGCATCGGACAATACCTCACCAGATGCAAGTTTATTTCCCTTTACAAGAACGACTTCTTCCTCCGCTCCCCGTTCCCAGCTGACATGATCCATCTCATCACCAGCCAGGCTCTCTACAACTCCTTCACTATCCTCGTCAATGCCAGCAGGGCTTACACATTGGCCCTCAACAACAAAACCCAATCCAAGCTTTTCCTAGAAGAAGTCGTTTCATTCTCAAAGCTCCTCAGAGACAACCTTGCATGGGCCTGGAACCAACTAGCAGCCCTCAACGCTCAAAACAAGACGCTGCTGACTCGTCACGTCTGGTTCTGGCCCTTCGTTGCCATAATGACACGATAGAACTCGCAAAGCTCTCCCTGCACATCCCACCAAACCGTCAAGGCTGCGTATCACATGTGCCCATCACAACCGACACATGTTTAACTACGTATGCCTTGAGCATTGCCACCCGCAACATCCACCTGGTTTCAACAGTCAACCCCCACGCTTTCAACTCGGAATACGTCCGAATTCTGATCCCCTCCATCGCCTACATCATGTTCCATCTGAAGCACGAAGCAACCAACCCCCACCTATGCCACGCCCTAACCCAAGCCAAGGCGTGCCTGGAGAAGGGGCGGGAAGTCCCCACCCTAAAGGTCAGTGCCAAATGCTACCTTGAACTAATAGAATTCTTGCTAAGCTTTAAAAAATGAATTAAAAATAAATTATTCCACCAAAACCCCCGTCCAGTCCCTGTACATCTGGATACTTATTCAAACGTTAACCTCCCAACCAGCAACCAATCAAATCTCCCACACTGGACAACCCTCCTGATACGACACAGATGATAACTCACTCACCTTATTTAATAAACCATAAATGCTTATTGAAACTGTTCATACCTCTTCCAAACGGCGTAAAACCACAGTTAAAATATGGGCTTTTACAAGTCTTGTAGCTTTAAAAATAGAGGATACGATCTTCCACGTTGCCTGGTCTGGATGATAGCACAGAGCAACTTAAGAGTCACTTTTCAAACCAACCAGAATGGCCAAAATAAATTTTTTAGAAACATGGCCATACCGGGTTATTAAGAAACGGTCCGTTTATATGCTATCAGCCAACTGCTAAAGTTGGAGACCCCTCAGAAAATCCAGGATGGGCATGAGACTGGCGGGAACACCAATTTCTGGAATTCACGGGTGGACGTCGAACCGAAGTCCAGGTTTCACGCCAATATCCCAAACTTTCCCCTCCATCCCTGGGGGTGGTTGAAAACTCCCCCCGTTCCCGTTGGTAGCAGAGTCTGATGGATGCATACCATGATCCGCAAAACAGTAACTTTTGGCGGTGGCATGGCCGATCAACCTGTAGGGTCCAGACATCCTTGGAAGAGTTTCTTAGACGGTGACCGGGCCACTAGAATCTTTAAGGCAGGTACTTCAGGTCCAATAGCCATATGATCATTTGGCAGACCTATACACCCCTTTGTTCAGAGCTTCTAGACTGCTTCTGGGGCCCCACATTTGGCTTGACTTCAGGCTTGTGACATAGAAGTTCAATTGAGCTTATGTTACTAACATCTAAGCTTTTGATAAGAAATCCATATATTTTTCGTAAAGGTTCAGCCTAGTTATCCTGTGAACTCATGTGCAATAGCTGCATAACATGGCTGGTATCGAGTATATACTTCTGGGAAGGATAATAAACAAGATAGAGGGGGAAATTAAGAAGATAGTGATACTTTATCAGATACAAGTTTAGAGTATTATATAGTATCATAAGAAGCCACATGTCATCCATGTACGTCATGGTAGTCATGAGGCTTGTACAAGTATTGTTCTGCTTAGGACTCAAAATGCTTGATCCCCGTAATTTATGGGTGAATGATAAGAGTGCCACCAACTTAATGATTAGTCAGAGAACCATTCAGAGAGTTACTTGGAGAATTGCTTTCCAGAGAGAGAGGAATCAAATATTTTGCAACATCTACCCCTGTGGTACTGGAAGATGGAACCTTGGGAATTTTCTTTGGAGTGTCAGGGCTTCAGCTTGGTATTGATCCAGTTTGTCATTGGGTATCTGTGGTGCTCAAGGGTTGTAGGGATGGTTTGAGAGTAGCTGAGCAACTGGAAACACAACAGGGCTAAATTCTTCTTACTCAACAGAACCTCTATTTTTGGGTTCTGCAAGTATGCTAAGATTTGTAAGTCAATTGCTGTGTT
>QTSX02002395.1:0-101777 GCA_014839935.2 Entomophthora muscae
GAAGTTCATAGCCCTGAAAAAGGCTATTAACCTCAAAGTCTACATGGTCCGGGTTGTATGTTGGACCACAGACCCCAACAAAGCCGGATTGGGAGTATAAGGCACAGCAGGCGTGCAGGGAACAATGGCCCTAGCCTGCCAGACCTCTGGGTCCACAGAGGTAGCCTGATTGGCTCCTCTAACCACCAAAGGATGACAATCCTCCTGCTAAACTTCTTGCTCCAGGATCGGACTAACTGGGAGCTGGAAAGGATTGGTCACCACGGTGGTGGCCAAGGACAACTCTGAGCAAGTGTCATTATTGTGAGCCCGCAGCAAACGCCAACTGTAGAACTGTAGATGGCGTGCCTCCTTACTCTGGCGGCTAAACTCTTGGTGACGCTCCTCTGTCATAGACGCCAGGAACTCCTGGTACTCCTCCTTTGAACTGAGGCAAGAGGATGTTGTTGAGAAGGCCATAATAACTGACTCTCTTCTTACCCTCCCTATTTATGGTGAAGAGGGGGGAAATGTGAGATTAGGCTGATTGACCACAAATGATCAGGCTAATCATTGCACGCAGATCTTAACAGTTACACACTGTATTATCACTGGTCATCATTATATTAATAGATATGGCAGTTATATGCCGTTTAATTGCTAGTTTATAATAATAGATGTAACAATTATACGCTGTATTATCATTTGGTTATCACTTAATCAAGTGTAGTTATTATACGCCGTGTAATTGTTAGTTTATAATGATAGATGTAACAATTATACACCGTATTATCACTGATCATCCCAATGTGATGTGATTATACGCCGTATATTGCTTGCTTTATTATAATTGATGTAACTATTATACGCAGTATAAACGGTAGCCAATATAGTAAATATCACTGATTACACGGCGTGTAATCACTAAATCATCAATTGTATATAACCTATTCTACCCTACTGGATGTTGTATCAACTCAGCCCCACACATCCTGGTGGATGTATATGTTCATATCAAACAAGTGATATACAAATGGCTAAGAAATACCAAGTTTGGATCAGTATTACACGGAGTATAATCAGGTTCCTTATTGGTTTGGGTCAGTATTACATAGCAGATAATCTTCTGAGTCACTAATGGATTGAGTCTGCTATTATACAGCGTAAAATCCCTAATTCAACTTGTTGCATTAATAAGCAGAAGGTTTGCCAACCAGAAAAGGATCACTGATTAAGCCCTGCAAATGGAATGCCGGAATTCTACCTTCCAATGTAGGAGGGCTGAACAGGGACAATTTCTAACCATCAACTAAATACGGCGTAGTTTCCCAGCGCAATGATAGGCGTGTAAGATACAGCCAATCAATAAATGACAGTAGGCTAGCTCAAGAAGAGCGTAGGCTGTAGCTGAAGTGCCATGGACGCCTGCTAAGGCCAGTAGCATATCATGTGCCAAGGACAGCCAATCAGGATAGGTGTAGCTAGCAAAGATGGACCTATTGCAAAGGTAGCCACTGAGAACTGTCTGAAAGGACAAGAACAAGGGTTGTTGCAGTATATATTGATATAGACACCTGAAAGGATGAGAACAAGTTCATAGTTACACCTGGATAGATTGCAGCCGCTGGCTAGATTGTACTCCAGTATCAATAAACGTAATTATATTCAAAGTTCTATTCTATTGTAGTCTGTAGTGCTCTTGCATAGGATTAGGTAGAGTACATTGGCAAGGCTAACATCTATCTGCAGCTTTGAAAATACCAGCAATATCACAAGTTGCTCAACAGTGAGAATTATGTTGCTGTGTTGGCCCCTTTTGTCTACTAACGCCCAAAATCCATGTTAACAGAGTGTATATTTTTATGTCATTAATGACATTTCAATACTTGTATTGAAAACTCATGAGTTAAGCCCCAGTTCCCAAAGTACAGATCAAACCCACCAGGACAGTCTAGGATCCGCCAACCTGTTAAGTCACAGGCTCAAATTGATGAATTGCTCCACAACCTGCTGGCCTACTACAGAAAATTCCCTGAATAGTTGCCAGTCTGCCGCCAAACTGGTGCCAACAAAGACCCATATTGACAAAGGAGATGTGACCTGGCTAACAGAGGTTGGTGAAGGACCTGCTGCCAACCTAATTAACACCAATACTGGAGTTTTTAAACCAACATTGGAAACCCTGGAATCAAACCCTGACCCTCCAAAGACTACTCAAGTCACACAAAGTGGTGGGAGACCGCCCACTTGTTAAATTGCAAAACCAAGTTAACAAGTTACTCCAAGACCTGCCAGCCTCCCAAAGACAATTCCCTAAATGTTCATCAGATTGATGCCAACCTTGAGCCACCAAAGACTCAAACCTATGCAGAGGTTGCAGCTTGCCTTAAGGAGGTTAAAACAAAACTTATTTTTAACTTTGCCAATGACCACCAGCAACTGCCAGTCTTCCGCCCAGAAGGGGTAGTACAATTGGAATACTCAGATGACATAGTGAACAGTGGCGGCGGAACAAAGCATTGCCATTCCTATTTGCCAGAGCAGGCACAACCTGGATCTGCCGCCCTTGAGACCCCAAGCCAAGACCCATGTCCCGCGAGTGCCTTGTCTGCAAACCTGAACCCTGCAAAAATCAAAGAAGCAAAGTCCCATGGTATAAAAACCCTGGCAGTTTGGTGAAGACCCAATTGTCATTTTTGATAATAAAGTTTTATGAACCTTTGTTCCAAACAAAGTTTACCCTATTTAGTCTTAGTGATCTTCCATCTTAATTCCAGTCAAGTAGACAACCAGGCCGCTTCCCCCTCCCAAGCCCAATCTACCAAATTGCCCCAGGCATTATACCGCCCCCGGGAGCTCCCTTTGGACCTGTGCACTTTACCAATTACCCTCCCCCAACCCGGCCTATTTGGAGTACAACTTGGAAACCATTCTCATTGCCAACCCCTTGGCCAGGACTAGAGAAGCCAAATACATAGGACACAAAGGAAAGTGGTACAAAAGGCTGCCAAGATTGTTCAAAAACAAGTACAATTATCTGTCAGCGTACTTTGTTCCCATGACTCCACCATTAACCCCAAGACCAGACCGCCCCTTGGAACCTGCCGCCGCCAAGACCACCTCTACCCAACTGTTTGGAGGGCTCTATATTACTTTGACAGGATTGGTGGATTCTGTGGTCCCCAACTCCGGACCCTGGTTCTTGATTGGCCAATCTGTATCTTATATTATCAAGTTAGCACCCATTCTATGGTGGGCCCTACCCGCCGGCTTGACCACCCCTCACCCTGAGCCGCCCAATGCCTCTACCTATGACTGGTTTCCTGACATTTTCACTGATAGTTGGAATTTTCTTAAATATGAATTCATTTTATTTAAATATAAAGCATTTTTTGTTGCCATAGCTTTTAAAACTACTGTATATTGAAACCATTCTTAAGAACACTTAAATGCTGGCCTGTATTAATTGGTTATATTAATTAATTACACAATAACCCAAAAATCCCAACACCAATGATCAGGATTATTTTGATCATTTATGATTGTTTTTTAAGTTGGTCAACTTTAAAAATAAACAGCAACTGTGATGCTCTAAGCTTTATGATTTAACCTTTGTTCAGCAGTAACCTTATGACAGAAGTTACAGAAGTAACATTTTTGAATCTCATTACAGGATCTGAACCTGCTCCCAGCCACCAGGCAGGGGAAGCAGGAGCTCATCTGCACCTGGGTTTGCTTTAAAAAGCAAATATCCAGGTGAGTAAATCACTCCTGCTCTATCAACATGTCAAGATTACCTTTCTTTATTATTGCTGCTAGTTATTTTCAGGATCACTAAGACCAGTTACAAGCTTTGATTGGTTCACAAACAAATTTACACTTATTTAACTTCTTTCCCTTCATTCCCTTGCTCTACTGTTCAATTTTATTAGATTAACAGTTAATTCATCTTTTCAAAGTTACCTTTATTCAGGACAATTCTTGAACCTGCTATCTTTTTGCTAAGATTAGCAACAATTAATCCAAACTCTTACCTTTTTTATTTTTCAAAGTGGCTTACGCCAGCACTTTGGAGCTTGTTTTTCCGTCATCTTTCCCGCTCTTTGATCTCCTGTTTGTTTTCTTGCTTAAACTAAGCATACCAAGCAGTCTGCCGCTTCTCCCAACTCCCCTTTACCTTCTACTTAACTTTTTTAAGTTAAATGTAGTTAACACCATGTTTTCTCTGCCTCTCTTCACAGCAAATCTTTCCTAACCACCTTTGGTTAGAATCCTTCCCCATATTTTGCTCACCTCAATCCAGATCAAAATAAAAGGCCTGAGTTTTGTCCAATCTCAACTTAAGTTGAGATTGTTTGACTTGCACCTCAAAAAAGGTACTTGTTAGGTTTTGTGGCTTATGTTTCTTTTCCAAATTTAGTTTAACTTTATTTTTTTATCTTATGATTCCTTTTGACTTTCTATTTCATCAGTTAGATAGTTTCTATAATAATACACACAATTTGATTATTGATAGTTTTAATCCTCCAACTAGTGGTGAGCAATTCCCTGACTTAGAAATTGATTTTTTGACCAAGTCCTCAGTCATTAAGACTGGATTCTATTTCATTTTCTTAGGTTTAATCAACCACCTCAGCCCTTACTTTACCTCCTACAAGCTTCTAGGAGCCCTAGTCCAGTTGTTACTACAAACCTTACCTACTTTTTTGTATTTGACCAACATAAATATAAACGGTATTAAAGCTTTGGTTTACAACCATCTTCCCCAAACTATGAGACCTTACACAACAGCTGTGGGGCCAATTCTGGGCCCTAAAAGCTATACCCAAGCCTTGGTGAGTTTGGCTGGGCCTGGGCAGGTTAATTTTAACTGCCCAGTGATCCCATTTCAAGCCCACCCTCCATTTAGTAATTTGGGGTTCTCAATTGGAAACCCCTTTTTTAATCAAGCTCTTTTGCCTCAGAAATGCCTGTCAAGCCAGTCCCAAAATGGTAATCAACTTGGAAAAGACCCCATGACACCTGCAGCCAAACCTGCCCAAACCAATGAACAGTCAGGCAAAGATAGACCACCAGCAAGCCAAGCAACTGTTCCTGAAGACCCCAAAAATGATGATGAAGTAGCCAACCAACCAGAAGAAATTGAGATGCCAAACTTTTCCACCCAGATAACTCCAGAAGAATGTCCAGAGGCACCTGCATGTGAATGAGTATATAAGCCAGAAGCACCAGAAATATTTTTTATTGTCATTATTACCAATAAAGTTGTTATGAACCTTTGGCTCACCAATCTGATTCCTTACATATTTTTGATACTCTTCCATTTTCAATCACCTCAGTACCAGTACTCATCCCCAGATATTGGAAGCCAAGCGCCAGTTGACAAAGAAGAAGCATTTGACTACTACAGCCCTCCTGACACTCCATTTGGCCCTGTGCACTTCACTGAGTATTGTTGTGCCCTGCCCCAAAGGGCAGGCTTCAAGAACTTAAAGTTTGAGTCAAACTTAAGTTTAGATTGATAATTTACTAGTAATTTACTAACCAAAGAACAATTACCTTTGTTTTTGCTTCTTGCTTTGGTTTTGCTCTTTGCCTTTGGTTTCTGTTTTGCTTTTTGTTTTTGTGTGGTTATGCATGGTTTGATTCACTTTTATATAATTCCTATTCTAAGATAGACTTATTTTTTTACTTTTTAACTCCTTGAATTATGCAACCACTGTCTTTCCCCACTACTTCATGAAGATATTTGGCTTCTGTTGCCAGCTGCTTCCTCATCACCATGTGTTTTCCCCTTTGGCTATCAATCAAATCTGTTCAGAAAACTCCCTGTTTTGCTCTGAAGATCTTCTCCAAGCCTTGGTTTTTCTTTCCTATAAATAAAGACACAATAAGATTAAGCTTTTAAGCTGAAATTCTAAGTGGTTTTCCCCAATAACTGTCGCAGGTTTTTTTCTTTGATCCTTATTTTTTCTTTTTCAAATCTTCAAATTCTAACTTTGAAATTTACTTAGGGTCTCATCTTTTTTAAAAAAAGGTTTAGGTTTATAGTAAATTACATCTTTGTTTAGGTCAATTTGCTTCCAGATCTTATTGGAGTTAAATATCTAGTATAATTCAGATGGAGATAGCTAGACAACAAGCAATTAGCTTGTTGTCACCATTTTTAAATAATAGCTATAGTCTGACTAGTTTATGTTGAGACATTCTCACAGAGAATATCCTGACGTGGATATACCTTTGGTTACAAAAAAATCTTTATTTAATCATTTGTTCTATATAGTTTTTTAGGACTAGTTAACTCTATGACACCTTTTGTGTCTAATCATACGTTTTTAGCAGGTCTTTTAAAAGTACTTCTACAAACTGTACCTACTTTTCTTTATCTTTTGAACCTAAATCCAAATGCTTTGCATGGTATTGTATATAATCTTGCACCCTATTGGGTAAGACCTTACAAGTATCCCCATAACCCTGATCATGAACCCTGGACCTTGAAAGACTTGCAGTGGTACACTTGCCCAGATGCTCCCAAGGATCTATATCAAATAATCCGTGACGGCAAAGAAATCACTATATACCCTTTGATCTTCAACGGGAAATACAATAATCCTGCTGCCTACTTAGTCCCAATGGAACCACCCCTGACACCCAAACCAAGCACCTCAGTCCCACCCACTTCTGATGCCACTGGCCAGAGTAGTAAATTCTTGGGAGTGCTTTACCTGGAACTTACAGGATGGATTAGTTCTGCCTTGCCAGCGGCAAGACCCTGGGCTGTGGCAGGAAAGGCCCTCTCCTACCTGGTAAAGTTAGGTCCCATCATCTGGTGGGCCATGCCAGTACCTGCATCCGCTCCTCCCTCACCTGAAGAAGCATCAAAGTACTCCAGGTATCCTGACAACATAATAAACCCAGAGATAATATGGTTTTAGCCTTGGATGTTTACACTGCTTTCAAACTATAATTATTCTACCCTTTCTCCAGAAAACGCAGCCAGGAATTTTCTCTTCATATTAGAGTAGGAAGTAATTGGAAAGATTGGTTATTTTTATATTCATTGCCAATGAACAAATTCATATGATCCCAGGAGAGCATTTCAAAAACTTGCTGACAATCTTATGAAATTTTAAAGTATATACATTTGATATTTCCCTGTTAAACTTGTATTTATATTTATTATTTACAGCCTCTTTTTTGTGCATAAGGGAGACTTGAAATGCTTTTTAGTTTCACTGTCCGGGCCCAGGGGGTCTTGACTAGATTAAATTAAACCTATAAATAAAATCAAGCAAAATGATCTTTTTATTCAAGGGCTAAACTTATAATAATCATAAGGGGATTATTATGGATATCACAATTATGTACCATTTCAGTAGCTTCTTTATAATCTTCCTGAATATTCTAGACAGCCTTAGGTACTCTACCGGTAGCATCAGGCTGGGGTTTTGGGGCAACTTCTGAACAGCATGAATCATGTTTCTTTGTAAAATCTCACAGCTCGGGCTTTGCATCTGAACTTTGTTTAAAAATATCTCATATCGATTCTCCTGGTGTTTGGCTTTAAAATGCATGTTTGGACGTCCAAATCTGATCACTGGCTGGGAAGTTATGCTCAGATTTAAATTCGCTCCATTTCTTGAGTCAGGCTCCAATATTTTCGCCATTTCGCACTGGTCAGACAATTTGGCTGGCGTCAAAACTTTAATCTGTTGTAACTTGGTGTCTAGAGCAGCTAGAGAAGACATCAAACTAGCATTGTGATTGTGGGAAGCAGTAGAATTCATAAAATGTATTTTCATAAAGAAAGTTTGTTTCAGGGAATTTCCTGACATTTACTTAGAGTAGGAAATGGCACCAAAATTGTCACAATTTGTGTTGTGACCAAGCTCCATCTGTTAAAGTATGTTTTGTGACTTTAGCAGTTGGTCACAAATCATTTTGTGAGCTTCAAGTCACATTAAATTCATGCTGATTTGTTTTGTGACTTTAGGAGAAGGTCAAAATTATAACTGTCATTTTGTGACCTGCTCCTAAACTCACAAAATAAATCCACATGAACTGTAATGTTAATAAGCACAATATTATCTTGTTTTGTGTTGTTTCTAATAATAAGTATGTAAACTATTCATTATAATTGAAATATATATTTATTCATTTATTTAATTAGTATTTTACTATAATTATCTAAAAAAGTGGTTCAATCAAGAACATTATTATGAGATAATGGCAGATAAAGCTGTAATAAGTTTTAGTTAAAAAAATAAAACCCAATAACTGAAACTGCTTTAATTTTACATCCTGTGCCTTACACAAAATCAAATATTCTGTTTCATCCTAGGAAATCATCTTTTTTATATTTTGTGACTTACACAATGAAGTGAGGAACAAATTGTGTCCTACTTCTAAAGGTTTGGTACTAATTAATCCAGATTGTTTTGTGACTAGAGATGCTTTGGCTCAGCTTCACCAAGCTTTTGGCTCTAGGTTGCTACAGCAAAAGTGAATGACTTAATATTTAAAAATTGTCAAATAAATATTTAGTCAGATTGGCCAGGAGACAGAAACTGACCACAGCTTCCTAGAGCTTTTCAAAAGCAGCCCTATTTGTGGCCTAATATAAAACCTTCTTTAAAATGGTTTTTTGACTTGGTGATCACACAATTGCTGTGCCTGTCTCAACTCTATTACATACTTGTGATTGAATACAAAATAAAACAAGATAGGATTGTGATTAGTCACACCACAGCTTATTTATATTATAAAATAATATAAATGAAGTAAAATTTTATTTTTGACCAACTGCTAAAGTCACAAAAAATACTTCAACAGATGAAGCTTGGTCACAACACAAATTGTGACAATTTTGGTGCCATTTCCTACTCTAAGTAAATATCAGGAAATTCCCTGAAACAAATTTTCTTTATTAAAATACATTTTATGAATTCTACTGCTTCTCACAATCACAATGCTAGTTTGATGTCTTCTCTAGCTGCTCTAGACACCAAGTTACAACAGATTAAAGTTTTGACGCCAGCCAAATTGTCTGACCAGTGCGAAATGGCGAAAATATTGGAGCCTGACTCAAGAACTGGAGCGAATTTAAATTTGAACATAACTTCCCAACCAGTGATCGGATTTGGACGTCCAAACATGCATTTTAAAGCCAAACACCAGGAGAATTGATATGAGATATTTTTAAACAAAGTTCAGGTGCAAAGTCCAAACTGTGAGATTTTACAAAGAAACATGATTCATGCTGTTCAGAAGTTGCCCCAAAACCCCAGCCTGATGCTACCGGTAGAGTATCTAAGGCTGTCTAGACTATTCAGGAAGATTCTAAAGAAGCTACTGAAATGGTACATAATTGTGATATCCATAATAATCCCCTTATGATTATTATAAGTTTAGCCCTTGAATAAAGTGATCATTTTGCTTGATTTTATTTATAGGTTTAATTTAATCTAGTCAAGACCCCCTGGGCCCTGACACTGGACCATGACAACCCATATCTACTCTACTATGTCAACTATTACTTTCAGTTGAAATATATATTTATTGATTTATTTAAGTATTATTTTACTGTACTTACTAAACCAAACTGTGGCTCAATCAAAACTATCATTAATATATGTAAAAGTGAGTCTGTCTGGATGTAATGTTGCATCAAGTAGGTTTAAGCTGTAAGGGATTTACCAGAACAAAATTTTCTATGTTAGTTAAATGTAAAGCCACTGGCTAATCCAAAAGCTTGCTTTGGCTCATGCTTACATGTAACTTCTTACATATATCTGTGAAGGTGCAAAGTTTAAATTCAGTGGAGTGTGGTCTAAATTATGTAAAATGATAATATAAGCCCAACATACTGTAATAAATATATATTTGATTTCTTGACTTTTAAATTGTAGTTCAACTATTGTAACTATTGCAAAGTGTCTTATCTCCAAAGTTTACTTGTCTCCAGAATGTGTGGATTAAAATAGAAAGGGAGTCCCTGATTATTTAAAATACTATAATACAATTGAATTATAAACTCTGCTGAGGATTGAACTGACTGAAGAAAGGAGAACTTGGTCAAAATTAAAGAGATGTAGTTCAAATTATACATATAAATATCATTTTAAGTAAGAGATTATTTGCTTTTTGAATTTCAAATTCATTTATCTTCAAGTGAAATGATAGAATATAGTACTTGGAGGCATCAGCCAATCCAAAGGCTGTAGATTGTTTGATAGTTAACCTTGCTTACTAATCTGTCATCCTAGTAAGAATACCAGTGGAGTAAACTAGCAATAATAATATTAAGACTCATTAAAATGGGTTTCATAAAATTTAAAATAACTAGATAGACTTTTTTTAGATAATTCTGATAAAACGGTACCAACCATGATAGCTCTAGCTGCTCTAGATGCTCAGATAAACAGTAGTTTTAAAAGCTATGACAACAAGCAAAAATACTTCAGATTTAAATGAATTCATCTCAGATTTAAACAAAATTAAAAAATAAACAAATTTATATTAATTTAGAATAGATTTGGGTTCATTTTGATTTCAGATACTTCAAATCCTGTTTACATCTGAGTTGAATTTGTTTAAATCTGAATTATTTTCACTTGTTGCCATAGCTTTTAAAACTACTGTATAGTTAAATGTTGGAATTGTGCTCACATCATAATCAAAGGTATAGACTCAATTTGAAATTATCTAAATTTACTTTTAATGCACACTAAAAAACTAAAATCAATGTATCTCAATGAATACTAAGTTGATTTTGATGTCCAATAGCTTATTTTAAAGCTACATATCAGTTTTACTTTTTGAAAGAATTTATAGAAAAATGTAAAATATTAAAATCATTATTTAGCTTTAATAAACTTAATTTTAATAATATACTTATTTAGATTTGTTTTTTGTTTTTTGTTTACACTTGCAATATGCTATTTTAATTTAAATGAATATTTTTTAAATTGCCTTTTAGAAAAGTCGTTTCAATAAGAAATTTAATTAAACCTATTATAAGTAATCCCAGCCTAAAAATACAATAAAATATATTGAATTGATTTATTAAAACCAACTTCATATCTGTCTTTAGAGGGGAAACCACCTAGTTGTGAGATAATAACAGATAAAGCTTGTAATAAATTGCAGTTGAAAAATAAAATCCAACAACTAACCTGCTCTAATTTTATATCATGTGCCTTGCATAAAATAAAACAATATGTTTTATACTTGGAAGCCACATTCCTTTTATATTTTGTGGCCTACACAATGGAGTGAGGCACAGATTGTAACCTAATCCAAAAGTTGTGGCACAAATCCATCCAGATTGTTTTATGACCTAATCTAAAATCATCTTTAAAACGGTTGTTACTGTTACTATGTGATCACACAATTGCTGACCGTCCCAACATTAGTTTCACTCGAGTTGATAACATTTTATAAGTGGAACAAATGTTTATTAGCGTTCAAAGATGGCGTTTTCACTCGAGTTGAATGAAGCCGTAGAGCGAATCAACTTATTTTTACATTTGAAATTCACCAATCAACGCTGAGCTCGATCTGCCCCTAAAAATCAGGAGTAAGTCATTCTTTTTAGAGAAGTCGAAGTGCTTAGACGCTACTCTAAACTCAAAATGGGGAACCAAGGGATGTATTATAAAAACACTATGAAAGAACACAAAAACTATCACTTTACTCTTAGATTTATCAAACATGCTTTTCCAATCCGCCGCCCTTCTCTTTACTCTCGCCCAAGCTGCCCCCGCTTCCTCTGTTGTTATCACCCCCTACGTCTCTCCCTCCACTGCATATGGCAGCAACTACGAGTACGCCAACACTGGAACAAGCAACTACAACATCCACCAGACTCCCCAGAAAAACACATATGTTGTCAACGCTGCTGGCACAAACTATGTAGCCACCGCCAACCAAACTGCCAACTCACAACCATCTGGCATCAACGACAACACCGACCAGGCAGATTCCAACTCAGTCTCCAAGGTCAAACAAGGCGCCATCTCCGTCACCCAAACCTGATACCACCCTGGTTTTTAAAATAAAATCCATTTGCGTATTTTAAATAGATCCCCCCTTTTTTCAGAAAGTATATTTAAAAATGCTTTAAAACAAAACTATTGGGTCAATGTGGCATTGAAAAAATATAAGCCACTAGAAACCTCAAAGACAGCAGAAAATTTCTGTCGATTTAACATAATTTTGTGAGGTCATGTCATCACATAGACAGCAATATACACCCGTGAAATGTTTGGGTGCCCATAGTTAGTCGATGATGGTTAGTAGGCGTTACAACAGCCTGGAACCGTAGCTTTGAAATCAAGCCATTTTTAATAGTTAAAGACCCTATCTTTAACCATTTAATTCTAAAAATCAATGCGACTCTAGTTTTGTTATATTCCTATTTTACCACTTTTATCCACGTCCTGCTAGATTATTTGACTTTGCAACCATTGTACGACTCCTTATTTTTCACCGCAAATAATGTTTTTCATTTTAAACTGTTTTTTAAGAAAATGACCTCATAAGTAGCTTTTATCAAGAGTTTTTTATTATATATCTTTATTGTATGTATATTTTTATCTGTTACTCTGGGTATTGTGTAAGATTGAGGCTTATACTCAAACTCTGATCCCTTTTATAGATTTAGCAAAAAAAAACAGAAATTTACTAGGTAAATAGGTACAACACGACATCTCAAAAACAGCATCTCAATTTAAGCCATCTTGAATTTAATTTGAGATGGTGTTTTTTGGGTTAGTAATTTTTAATCACAAAAAATAAGATAAACAATAAAATAGTTAAAACTCACTTATAGATTTATATTACAACATCTCAAAAATATAGCATCTCAATTTTGTTACAGTAGTTTTCAACCCTGTTAAGGTAAACAAAAACTTTTTAGTCTAAAAACAAAATCAAAAATCAAGGAATTTATGTTGAATTACAATAGATTTGAATCCACTTCAATTGTGTTTTAGACTGAGTTGCTTTCATTTTTAGGCTGAGAATTTTTTTGCTTATCTCAACAGGTTTAAAGGTTACTGTATTACAAGTCAAATTAATTAAACCTTATTTTGCTATCTTTATTTACAGCAACAGTGGCAAACCCAACTTTAGGAATGAAAAAGTAAGAATTCAAAAGTGAGAATCTAAAAGTGACCAAGTTGACACTTTGTAAATTTTCAAAATGGCTTTTTGTAATGAATTAACTAATTTTTCTTGACTTTTTTTAGTTAAAAAATGAATAAAAATTATTTTATATGATCATAATTTTTAGTTCCAGATAAGTTGTTTTAATTTAATTTTTAAAATTAAAAAGTGTCAACATGGCAACTTTTAGATTCTCATTTTTTCATTCCTACAGTTGAGTTTGCCACTGTTGTCTTATTTACATATGAAATCACTTTGTGTGGGATGTGTTTACGGCATCTCAAATTTATGCCCTCTCAATTTACGCCATTTATCACATACTAAAATAAGCCTATGCCTGCACTAAATCAAATCCTATTGTATACTGCCAGAAGATGTTCCTATAGTATTAATCCAAATACTTATAATAAGAGCAACCTAAAACAACAACATTAAGGTAGTCCTGTTAGTGATTATCATACCTGTTTAAAAAACCACTTTTGCTATATGTTATTTATAGCTTATCTATAAAGGGACACCATGAAGGGGTTATTCTCAAAGAAATAATTTATTAGTGGTTTTAATATATACAGTGTTTGTTACACTATTTTGACTTACATCATTTCAAATTTCACTAGGTTTCATATTACCCAATTTATTTGATGTGCATAATGAATAGGAGAAAATAAGGGGGAATTAAGTGTCAGTAATTCCTTTGTAAATATTCCTGACAACAATTCTTTACTTGATAAAGAAACAGAGTTCTCCCTCCCTTCTGAACTATCTGAAATTCCTAATAATGCAAAGTTAGTTTGTAGTACTTGTTTATGTTTACCTATTCTTAATTAACCTGTTACAGTGGTCAGTTCATCAAATCCAGGTACAGGATTCAACCCTGGGTCTTCTCAAGACTCATTTGCTCTGCTTCTGGATTATATTAGCATAGATCTAATAAATCACCAATCATTACCTTCCAAAATTGCTTCCAGACAATCAGGCACTTTGAAAATCAATTCAAATGATAAATCAACTCCAGGTGACAACACTTACGTTCTTCTTGCCTTGGCTTTGTTTCCCTTGCCATTGTCCTTCTGGGTCTGGTTCTGTTGCTGGTGTCTATTCTCTTGGTTCTGGTTCCTGTGGGGAAATTGGGTGAAACTCCCAGATTTTGGGTTATTCTTTGTGGGGCTAGATTGGTAAAAATTAAAAATTATGTTTCTAAAAGAACATAACCAAGGGAAGCAATTTAACTCTTCTAGCTTTAAGTATAAACTTATTTAAATTTCCTGAGAGGCATCTCCAAATCCCTGCATTCCCTTTTATATGTTCCCCAATTTATTTCTTAATACCATGCTATATAAAGCTGATAAGCTATATTTTATGATTTGTTCAATGAATAAACTCTTACACTCACTCAATTGATTTTCCTTTTTACCTTGGACTTAAACCCCACTGAAACTATTTATTGCCTAATACTTCATTATGGAAGTCCATTGGGTATAAATGGCTTCTGTGAATCATCTTGCTGTAGGCCTTCAAGGCCAGTGTTTTTCTGGAATCAGAGCCAATCCTGGTTCCTCTTCTGATTCCCATTACTTAGAGAAATCCTGGCGCTGTGTGATCCCAGGGGTCCAGTATACAGCTACACCCTATTGCACAGTCCACCCCATAAAAAAGTCTCAGAACTATCAATCTCTAACAAAGCCTTCCAAACCAGAGATGTTTCATCTATTGGCTTCCACATTCCTTCTTAGCCATCTGGGAGTGTACTTCTTCTTGGGTCAATTCAACCCTCTCTTGGATTTTTACCAACTATTTGGGGAGCTATTCCACATTAGGATGGTATCCCTTCCCGTGGGGTCCTTGATTACCGGACTAAATCCTTCTGCCATCATCCATCATATTGGAAGTTTACTTCCAAGTTAGTGGGTGCCTGACATTAATTATGATGCCACAATACACTATATTGATCCCCCAATTGCAATTCTTGCTTTTCACTTTTAAAAATACTTTTCATGCCAAAAACCACTATAATAAAAAATGTAAGAAAACTTCTGAAAATTTGCAAATATATATTTTTGATCTCCTCTAAACATCTGGTTACTTTTTAGTCCCAGTTGTATAAATTAGTTATTGAGATATTCAAGCTTTACTATTTGGCCTATTTGTGGTAGCTTCATCATGCATTTCTTATTTTAGAATAAAAATATGTGAATTCCTTGTTTTTGAGCTACAGCATCTCAATTACAGCATCTTTAATACACCATTTTAACTGCAAGTTTTCAGTAAAAACTCAAAGTTTGCATACTTGCGCTACTATTTTTTATTTTTACATTATAAAAAACTTTTAAATTTTGATAGTATATATTTTCAAGTTTTTCTAAAATTCTGTGTAAAAAGATTTACAGTAATTTTGAAACCTGTTGAGATAAACATATATTAGTCAGTTTAGGACACGTGAACTCCGTCTAAAAACAAAATCAAAGTGGATCCAAATCTATTGTAATTTAATATAAATTCCTTAAATTTTTATTTTGTTTTTAAATGAGTTCATGCGTTCTTAAACTGACTAATATATGTTTATCCCAACAGGTTTGAAAACTACTGTACTACTTTATATATTTAAAACATTCCCATTTTTCCTTTAAAAACACCCCCCAAATTTCTTATATTTTGATACTAATTCAATTTTAGATGCCTCCCAAGCCTACCACCAAAGCTGTGTCCAAGGCCTCCTAGTCCAAAAACAATCCTATTAAGGCCAAAAAGGCCAAGACTACCCCCAAGAAGCAGCCTGATAAGGCTAAAGTGCCTCCAAGACACCCAAATCATCCCCTGGACATGAGTAAACCAGCCCCCTCCCCACTCTCTCTTTGTCTACTTGCCATCTTATCCCCAGGAGAAGCTCTTTAATTTAACCACCACTCTGAACTCACTCCTGAGCCAGAAGAAGAACCTGAGCAGAAACCTGATCAAAGTGCTCCTGTAGATAACCACATTGAGCTGTGAGGTGTGAGCACTGTTCAATTCATCTGAAACCACAATGGCACCCTTAATATGCACACATAATTCCCTGAGAGCTATTCAACAATGCCAAAGAAGGGTGGTGCTGGTTTTTCTACAAGAGATACTCCTTCAACTACAACAATGAGAAAAAGGAAATCAGTCAACACCTGTTGTGAATTTGAATTCACTATGGGTTTCAATTTGCCTAGTGAATGGTAGTTTGCAGAGCAACTCATGCAAAAGCCTATGCCTTTTCTTTTGACTTGAAGAGTTCCCTTTACCCAAATACAGGTCAACATCAATATATGAACCATCTGGATCCTTAACAGCCTCTTGCTACTTGAAGTGTCTCCACTTAGGCTATTAGGATCAAACCTTGGGATATAAAATTGAATGCCCTTTTACCCAATAAAATACTTTCATTTTAGTTCATTAATTTTGGCATTGAATCTTTGGCGCTCATCTTCCATTTGCTAGGAAGATATCTATTACTCATAATCAGATCAAACAGAATTAAATCCAGAACCTCAAGTCTTGTGTATTTAAATTTTTTGCTAAGTTCTTTATTATTTCAAATAATAAAGTGCAACTTGATAAAAGATCCAAGAGGACAAGCCTCAAGAGGAATTCAAGTGAGCTGTGGATGATACAAGAAATAATGATTCATAACTTAGAATTAATATAAGTTAATCACATGGAGCCAAAACAGCAATATCAAACAGTGGTAAAAGGCTCAATTGCCTGAAAATAGTGGCTTCATCATTATGTGAGAATTGGGGGGCAGATTAGTAAGAAACAAAACCTAGCTCTCAACCACAATAAAATTGCAGTTTCAGAAACAGCCAGAAGGTTTTCACTAACAATTTCTGGGAGGCTAAAGGGGAGAAAGAATTAACTGAACACTAAAAGCAACAGAAAAAAACAAAAGTCCCAGAACTACTAACAAATTTTGAGCTTTATTAGGTTAGAGAATGATGAAGCAAAGTTTTTTTACAACTTTTGCATTTGTTTAAAGGGAGGAGATGGAATTTAGGCAAGGGTTTGAATTTTAAAATCAATTGACCAATGGTATGAGTGAATATGAATGCATTTCTTGAGGCAAGAAAATCTAGACTAATTCAAATGGACAAAATAAAAAAACTGACTCAACTAAAATTGAGGAACCTGTATTGGATGAATTCATCACTTCTTCTGGCCACTCTTTCACATAATATTTAACCAGAGGTGTCTCTTGGGTGGGTTAGGTGGGGGGCATTTTCAGACTAATCCTGCAAGTAATAGTGTGAGGACCTTTATTGGGGGTTTCAGTAAATCTTTGGATGAATATCCAGGCATAATTTGGCAGAGATACCCAAGCATTTAGTGAGGATTGAAGTAGAGGCCCAAGGGGGAGGTGTAACTTTACAAACACTGTAATATAAATAAAACCCAGCTTACTAAATTCATATACAGGAAGGGCATCTGGCAGAGGAAGAGTGGCTGCAATCTCCTTCATAGTTGGTGGTATATGGCCTCTAGAATGGCCAAAAGGGAGATACAGGTGATGGTGATGGTGGAAATCCAAGTCAAGGACACAATCAGGTGTAATCAAAGAAGTAAGAGAAGAACCAGGCGGATAAGGGAAGGAGTGGGAGTATTGTTGTGTTGATTCACGTAAAGATGCTGTCAGAATAATTAAATTGATAAAAAAATAGATAATTCTTGCAATCAAATAATGATTCCTTGGCATAAAAATATTTATTCAGATGATGTCACCAATGAGAAAGGCTTTCCTTCTTCATTATTTATACTTACTGGTAATAACTTAGTCTCTAGTGCCACCAGAAATCTGGTGAAATTGTCTTCAGTGACATTGGCAATTCCTTTTGGAAGCCTGCATGTTTAGGCATAGGGAGGGCTGCACATTAGTTGCTTCTTTATAATGGTGTGTTTGGCTTCTGCCTTCCAAAGTGCCACAACTATTTATAAAAACTGCAAGGAATTGATAGCCCAATCAATTGCTAAAGCAATCACTTGTACAATTTACCACTTCCTGATATAATGGAGACTCAATTTTGTATTTGGTGTTGATATCTGAGTTTTGCGACATGTGGGCCTTGCAAACCCCTGGCCATTTGAGGTCATCAAAGGGGTTTTCTCCTCTCAAAGTGCAATAGGTAATTGTTTCTGTATATTTTATTGTACTGTGGAAAGTCATGTGTCAGGATCCTCCTGACATAAAATTGCTCTTTATTCTGGGCTTAATTGATATGTTTAAACTTTTAAATTGATTTCAAAACTTCTTTAAAGTAGCTTTTATGTCAATTTTGATTTAATTATACAATTCCAAGTCCCCCAATTCATGTAAAACCCTGTTTTTCATAAGCATGAAGCCTCCAATTGTTTGTTTTATATCTCACAAACTAGTGAAACAATCTTGATGCTTGAACACATTTCTGAAAGCCTGAAATGGGAGGATTCAAAATAAATTATAATCTGCACTATTTACAAATGCAATATTTGCCTTCTGACACAATTTCTGTCTGGTTACCCCTTCTTACTCTTGAGTTTTAACACTAAGTGTATAAATTCTCCTATTCTCTCTACTCTCATATTCCAACATTCTCCTTCTTGGCTTCTCAAATAAATCTTGTTTATTCATATCTCTTTTATCAACTTCTATCTTGTTTAATTGTCTTTTAATTTATTGTCTAGATAATCCTGAGCTACTTGATTATGGTCTTAAGGCTGGAATACTTGTTGCCTTGATCTAATCAATAATCTAGCTTATGGTCCTGACAGCATGCTAGCTGATTGTCTTGGTGTGACTGTACTAAAGGCACATTGGGCTGTGGTTTCACAAAGAGGTTGAATTGTGACACATTTCATAGGTTGAAGTTCAAAACAATATGATTGGCCTTGAAGAGACTTTCCAGTGTTGCAATGGATTACCCAGGAATCAATTAGGTTATACTAATTGAGGTCTGAAATGAATAATCTGAACAATTCAGATTATGAGGCTATGTGTTTCAAACGCAATTTATTAACTGGGAAGGTTAATTAATTGATACCCTGGAATATGATTAATGAGGATTTAATCATAAGGCCAAAATGGACTTGACTGTATCAAGTAAAGACTTATTTTCTTCAAACAGATTAATTAACTGGGAAGGTTAATTAATATATGCTGGGAATATAATTAATGAGGATTTAATTATATTGTTTAATTGCCTTGACTGTGTCAAGAAGTTTGGTTAAGGTTAATGTCACACTGAGGGTATTAGGGCAACTCATTTCTGTAATAGGGCGCAGGGTACTTGGCTTGAATACTGTCATATGTGAGGATATGATTAGTATTATGGCAGAAGAACATATAGGAAGAAGATTTGCTAATTACTTTTGGGATTTGGCTTCTTATCATGCAGAAGCACTTTTTAATAAGTCAAAGGTGCTTTATTATTAGGGGAAAAGTAATTATATCTCCCCAGGGAGCATTTTCCTGAGCTGTCGGCAAAATCTTCTAGGACATTCCAACACATTCTTATTTTGGGTAATCAGTGATCTAGGTTTGGCCGTTTTGAACACGCCAACAAATGAGATTTAAATTGCCTCACCCAGCACAGGTGGCTCTTGCTGGTGTGGGGTTTGGTATATTTTGGGATCATTCATCCTGCTTAATTTTGTGTCTCCACGTTGACTGCTTAGAAATACAGTCAATTTAGGAAATCTGAGATTATGGGGAATCAAACCCAGCGCCTTGGCACTCAATGTAAAAGTAAAGCAGCGTTGTGGCGTCTGCAATATTTTCCAGACGGCGCTGCATCGCTTGACATAAAAGTAGTTTGGCGCTTAACCCAGTTGCCAGGCAGTGCTGCAGCGCTTGTGTATTTTTAAGGTGGCGCGGCGGCAAATCATGTATCACTTAAGTGCTGTGGCGGCGCTTATTATTGACTAATTTAGGGTCCAGGTCAGCAGGCTACTGCTGATCCAATATGCATATGATTTATACTACTGCCAAGTTTATACTTCTGGGAAGTATAATAAAAATAAGGGGAAGATTTAAGAAGAGAATGATACTTTATTGAATATGAATATAGAAAAATATATAGTATCATGACAAGCCACATGCCGTCCCTGTACGTCATGGAGGTCATGGGGCTTATCTGAGTAATGTTCCTCTTGAGTCACGAGGCTTAATCAAGTTATGTTCCATTTAGGACCTGGATTGAGTGATCCCCGTCATAGATGGTTAACTGATAATGGTGCCACCAGTTTATTGACTGGATAGTGAACCATTTGGTGAGCTGTTTGGTGATTTACTCAGGGCGTTAATTCCCTGAGAGAGAGTAATTAAAGATGTTGGAATACTACCAATTTATGTTATTTGGTAGCTGCAATTCATATCTTCAAGCTCTGTCATAATTAGTATCATTGCTTGATTGAAATTTCCAACATATCCCCCCACTTGACCAAGCACTACTTTCTTTCTTTCTTTCCAAAATGAACTCAACCAACACCAATAACAACTTCCAGAGTAGGCGCTAAGCATACAACACCATGATGGCTACCATGGGCAAAGCAGAACATAATGCCTTCTAAAAAATGTCCCACTCTGTACAAATTGCCTTTCTTAACCATCTTTGCTCTAGCAATGACCAATTCTGCAAGCAAGATTGCACCACCACTTGTCACAGTAAGTTCCATAATACCGGGTATTGTCCGTCCAAGTAAGAAGGCACAGAAGGCTGGGAAATCTGTATTGAAATTGACCAAGTTAACGGATTTAAACCAAACAGTCAATTGAAAATGGGTCACAGCTGCTCCAGTATGCCAGCTGAAACCAGCCCCCTTGTAAACTGACGTTGATAAATTGATGTAATATGAGGGTCACCCAATATAAGCTCATTAATCAGCATGGTTGTCAGAAACTGGTCACACAAGGGTTCTTTGCAACCTGGACTAGATACTTACTTGAAGATGCCAAAGGAATAGGAGATCAAGACTCAGGTGGCATTGCTTAGTCAATTTTTCTGATATATATTGAATAATTTTCCCTGTTTCAACTCTAAGAGTTGAGTCCTTCTAAATTTACCCAAAAAATCAATTATCCCAAGCTCTAATTTTAAATTTTAAAAATGCATTCTGTGCTCAGGTTGTTGCGGTATATCCCGTACAATCTGATTCTGAACAGAATCATTTCAGGAAGATGGGGCCCAGCATCTGGAACTTTGTTGTTGGTGCCGCAAAATGTTAATTTCATGCCAGCCAATTTTGTAGCTCCTCCCCCCATTCTGGAAAATGAAAATTGTGTCACTTCTCAATGCCCAGAATTTTACGCTGAATATGCATTGATGCTTTCCCAGGTCATTTATCTTGGTTTACTCTGGTTAGGATTAATTGTTCTACCTAATCATGGAGTTTCAATTGGAAATTTCACAAAAAGATATTTAAAGCCACATTAGTGGCTAATCATCAATTCTATGTGGATTTGGGTGGTAATTCCCCATCATTTAGAAAAGGCTTCATATTATACAGTGATTTCTGTCACACCACTGTGGCTGGCTCTGTGCCCAACTCTGCTCCTGGCTCCAATGCTGGCAACCTTTTCAACAAGGTCTCCTTATTTGATGAGTTTCATGTTCCCAGTGCACCTCCTGCTGGCAGTTCTTCTGGTGCTTTGTACCCTTTTTGTCATGGCCCATACCAGAGTTCAATTGGACTCCCACAGGGGAGAAAGGCTGGGCCTGGAAGGCCATGTACACAGTTGATGCTATTTTGACTAGGTAATTAACAGCTGTAGCTAGGGGATGCCAACTTTTGGTATAGAGCACAGCCTGATTGGCCAGCCCCAATACTGTGATGTATAAAGACCTAACTTGCTGAAATCCTGGGCAGGAGGCACATTTTGCAGGGGGAGTAAGAGGAAACTCCTTCATAGAAGGCAGAATGTTCACTCTGGAGTGACCAGGAGGGAGATCCAGGTGGTGGGGATGTAAGAGCTTCAAGTCAAAGGTGTGAGGTGGCTTGATCAAGGTGACAGGAGAAGAACCAGGAGGGAAAGAATAGGTGTGGTTGTATATTGTAGTGGATTCACAAATATATGCAAACAGAATAATTATATTGGTGCAAAAATAGACAATTCCTGCAGTAAGATAATGATTTCTGAGCATAAACTTGTTTTATTAAGATGTCAACAGTGAGGAGGGCTTTTCCTCCTCACTACTTATACTTACTGGTAATTTAGTGGCCTTTTGTGCCAACAGAGAACTGATGGCATCAATTGCAGTTAAACTTACAATTTTCACTGGAATTTGCGTACTTGAGCCAGGAGGAGAGTGCCCATTGGTTGGTATAACATGATCCTTTCTTGAACTGCAGCATGCCAAGGTGCCACAGTTATTTATAGATCCCACGAGTGATTGAGCGCCCAATTGCGCAATTAAACAATTGTGCTCCCAATGTACCATTTCCCAATAGTTGAGAGGCCCAAATTCAATAATAGAATTGAAACCAGGAATTTGAGGCTTGTGCGCCTCTCAAATACTGGGCCATTTTTTTAGTCAAAAGTGAGGTATTATTGCTCTAGGAGATATTTGGTAGGGGTTTCCAAGCTGTGGGGGGTTTTGCCTCTAAGAAGGCCAACTGATTGTCCAGGGCTTTCTGGGCCCTGACACTTTTGAGCAGCGCCTGCCTTCTTCTGGTGTGCCTCCTACCACTCTGTCATCAATTCTCCGCGCTCAGCACAACTTGGACAAAGTTCCAATGGATTACCCCAATCTCCTGAGCAATTTTGACGTATGTCATCACAAAGAAACAATGTATAGCTTTGTCTAGGCTATACATTCCAACAAAGATGCCATGACCCCCATCAGTGCCAGGGAGATTTACAATGGCCACTACAATGCTTCTTGTTTGGCTACTAAGGTGTGCCTTGGCCTGCAGTCTGCTTCCTTGGCACCTGGTAAGATCTCTGCTCAGCATGCTCACACAATTGCCATTTGCAATGGGTTTATCAATGAGGTGACTTGTATTTGGGCCCTGGAGCTTACCGCCAATCCTTGATTTCACCAGACTCTGGACCTTCCCATCCAAGCCAATACTAGTTGGTGCTTCTTGGCTACCTTCAAGGCCTTCTTAATGGTGTGGTGTGCACTGGTGATGTCAGCCTTTATCTTCCCTTGGCTGCCACTGTGTGCCACTACATGCAGTACACCCCCAATAGCTGCCATCCAGAGTACACTGGTTGTTGCCTGGAGCACTATTGTGCTCTGGCTTATCAGCTCTGGGTCCCACTGTCAATAGGCTACTCCTAAATGGAGGACACCTTGACGGACTTCTTGTCAATTTGGGCTGTGTTCTCTGCTTGCTGAGGTTGGGTCTCCTTGTGCCAGTGTGCCAGCTCTGCCTCCCACTCTGTAACTGGTCTTCCATGTTGCAGAATTCTCAGTTAGCCTGGGTGCAGATGCTGGTGATCCTTGAACACATGCATCAGCGTCTTGATGATGATTGTTACCTCTTCTCTGCCCACAAACACCCAGTTGTAATTATCCAGCGCCCCACCAAGCATCCTTGTCACTCTGATTCACTTCGCAGTACTTGTGCTGAATAAAAGGCCAATAGTGATCACCAGTGCTTTCCTCTTGTGTTATGTATTAGTGTTTTAATTTTCTCTTTCTTTTTATTATTTTAATTTTTATTCCTTCTTATTTAATGTATCAGTTTATTTTAATATTTTTTATCTTTTTTTAACTTTGACCTTTTTATTTTATTTTTGAATTTTAGTTGACTTGATTTGAATCTTTTCATTTTTGATATTTTAATCCTATTTATTTATATATATTCTTTATGTTGATATATTATATGTGAAATTGTTTTATTTCTATATTTTATTTATTATTATTTTTCTTATCTTTTCACTTATCCATTTTATTTCAGTCCTTCCTGTTAAACTTTCTCAGAAATTTGACATGTACTTGGTTGACCAGGCGTCCATCCTTTACATCCTTAATAGTGTAAGCATATGTGGAGGTCTTGTTAATGATCTCAAAGGGTCCTATCCAGATGGTGACCAGCTTGTGAGCTTGGCTGTTGCCATGGATATTGTGAAATAGCACCCAATCCCCTATGGCAAAAGTGGGCAGGTCAAATTGTTTCTTTTTGTCCCACTCCCAATCTCTTATTTTCTTAGCCAGTGAGTTAGAATATGCCTCTGACTGCAGCTGTATGAGAGTGCAAGCTAGGTGTTCCTGATAAATGTGTGGGGATTGGAGCCCTTGTTCTCCTATACACAAGTACAAGATGGGAGATAGCGCAGGGTGTCTTCCATAGAGTAGTTGGAATGGCAACTTCCCTGTTGCTGAGTTTACAGCAATATTATAAGCAAATGTGGCTGCAGGCAAGAATGTGTTTCATTCTGCTGCTCTATCAACCGCCAGCTTCCTCAGGATACTTAATAGGGTACTTTTTGCTCTCTCAACTGTCCTGTTTGACTCAGGATGTTATGGCGTTAAGAATACACCTCTGATACCCAAAAGCTCATTCAGTTTGGTTAACAGGTGAGATGAGAAGTTTGTTCCATTGTCAGTGAGTATGACTTGTGGACAGCCATGTCTTGTATAATGTGTTCTAAGACAAACTTTGCAGTGGTGCCTACCCCCAGGTCTCTTACTGCCTTAGTCTCTACCCACTTTGTCAAGTGATCAATGGCAACTATGATATATTTTGCATGATAGTTGCTAACAGGTAACAGTCCAACCACATCAATGGATATGGTGTGCCAGGAAAAGTTAGGATGCACCAACTGATAGGTTGTATTCTTTGTTGCGCTGGGAGTATGGGGGCAACTCATTTCTGTAATAGGGCACAGGGTACTTGGCTTAGATACTGTCATATGTGAGGATATGATTAGTAGTGTGACAGAAGAGCGCATAGGAAGATGAATCAATAATTACTTTGGAGGGTTGGCTTCTGATCACGCAGAAGCACTTGTGTAAGTCAAAAAGTATTTTATTATTATTAGGGAAAAAGTATTTATACCCTTCTGGGGGCGTCTTCCTGGGCTGTTGGCAATATCTTCTAGGACATTCCAACACACACTTATTTTGGGTAATTAGTGATCTAGGTTTGGTTGTTTCAAACACGCCAACCAATGAGATTTAATTGCTTCACCCAGCACAGGTGGTCCTTGCTGGTGTGGGGGTTTGGTATTCTTTGGGGCCATTTGTCCTGCCTAATTTGTGTCCTTGCATTGGCTGCTTAGAAATACAGTTAATTTAGGAAATTCAAGATTAAGGGGAATCAAACCCAGCGCCTCAGCGCTCAATGTAAAATTAGGGCAGCGCGGCGGCGCTTGATGTAAAAGTAGTTTGGCGCTTAATCCAATCACTAGGCGGCGCTTGTGTATATTTTTAAGTGCTGCAGCGGCGCTTATCATTAGATAATTTAATGCTCAGGTCAGCAGATTACTGCTATTCCAATATGCATATAATTTATACTGCCAATTTATATAATTTGACTACTGCAGTTCATAACCGCAAGCTCTGTCATAATTATCATCATTGCTTGGTCAAAATTCCCAACAATCTTCTTGAATGGTCTTTCTCCTTGGCATTCCTTAAAGCAACTGAGCGTCTTGTGTACATCAAACGCCATTGCTTCCCAAAAGTATGCTGTTTTAAGTTGAGCTAGTGTCTTGCAGGAATCAACAATGCCTAATGCTTTGTGGGCGCATACAATTAGTTTAGTCTGTTCTGAGGGTCAAGGCATCACTATTATTCCTTCAGGTGTCTTATTAAAGATCCTACTGTTCTTGATCTTGGTGTTCTCCAGGAGATGTCTTAGGATTTCTGAACCCCTGGTAGTTTGTCCTCAAATTGACCTGTCAGCATCTTGTCATATAAGAGATCCAAGATGTATGCTAGATGGGTTACTTTGGGGAGTCACAATAGGCTATCTGCATTATGATATTTGGCTCCTGCTCAATGAGAGATCTCAAAGTCATATGCTTAAAGTTTAAGTGCGCATTGTACCAAGCATCCTTCTGGTTCTTTTAGGTTTTGTAGCCAACATAGTGATGCATGGTCTGTGATTACTTTGAAGTGTACCATGTGTAGATATAAAGTCTCTTCCCCCTTTAGCCCTGGATAGGACAATCTTCCTGTGCTGCACAAAAAAATCTGCTCAGAAGCTAGCCAGGCCCCTCAATTCACTTGAAGATTTAGCCCACACAATCAATGAGAGATTTGTGTTGGCACACCCTTCTCAAGTGGTAAATAATGGCGCTTTGGACTCTGTCCCCACTTGGGAGGAATCCCTAATTAATTTGGACTATCTTCTGGCTTGGGCTTGACCACATTTAAAATTAATTAAGTCCAAACAACCAGGTTGTGCTACTGATAAACCATCAAATTCCAATCCAACTGGATTGAATGCTGATTTAAATCATTCCAGTAATGCCAGCCAATCAGATTTGAAGCCAGAAATTATTGCACAACCCTCCAACTCAATAGATAAGCCCTTACAAAATTTCTCTTCTGGCCAATCAGACCCATTTCCTGGGTCAGGTGACCTTTCAAATTTAAAGCCTGTCCCTTAAAGCAAGACAGGGGACTTTTGGTCCCCTGCTTGCTCATTCTTTACAAAATAAAGTTTTAAGCTTTCTCTCTTAGGATTTTGGATTTTTTTTGGGTCTCCTATCTGGCCCTTTAACTCTCTAAGATTTTTAGTAAAAGTTTCCCTTTTTCTCACCTTCCCCCTCTCTTCTGGGCCCTTCTGCCACTTTCCAAAGTCCCTATCTACGTTGTCAACGCCAAGGTTAAAGCTTACCTCTTTTGCCTTGAAGAAAACGGCTCAAATTTAAAAATTAGCAGTAAATTTAATATATTTGCCTATTTTAAGTCCAATTTTGCACTTGTTTTTCTTTTTCTTGAGCTTAGACTTCATATACGCTTTATAAAGCTTTCCTATACGTTTTCAAAACCATTTGGTCCGCAGTTGCCGTTCCCTGTCCTTCTCTGGTGTTTAAGAGATCTTCTGTTTGCCCCTGAGCCTTCTGTTCTGAGTTTAAAACTTAAAACAAAAGAATTATCTGCATTTTTGCTGGGCTTCACTTCCAGACTATAAAAATGTTAGTCCCTCTGGCCAAGTTTGTGGTCTTTACCTTGGCACCAGCCCTGGTGATGATTTGGTCTACCTCTCCAGATCTATGGGGGCGTATTGCTGATTCTTTCCTCTGTGTTGATTCTAGCCCTGATCAGCTCTTAAATGTGTTTGAAGGTATCCCCACACACGCTCAGGGTATTTACACCACTAGTGAGAATGTGGTGAGGAGCCTGACCTGCAATGACCTTGTCCTCTCTACTGCCAAGACAGTCTCTGCTACTCTCATCAGTCTGGGCCACCCCACGCCCCTTCCCTCTGAGGAACCGCCTGTCCTGGTCTCAGAGGAAGGCTTGGGCATCCCAGAGCTCACTCCTAAGTGTACATCCTGGTTGCTTAGCAAAATGGTTTTAATAGGTTTGGATTCCTACTTTCCCCGGGTGTCTGCCGCGTCCTCCCTATGGACACCCCTTTGAGCGGCCATGCCAGTCCTATACTGGATGGCGTCCTGGTGGATCCTCCACCAGGATGGGAGCCAAACTTGGTTGGTTTAGCCTCCTCTCTCACAGTAAGTATACTTTAAATTACTTGTACACATATATCACTGCCAAACATTTGTGCTCTAATACTGTGTAATTGCGCTCATGGATATTGAGAGTACAGCTACAGTAGGCAACAGATGTTCTTTGCCTTCATCATCAACCTGTAATAGTACATCCCAAATTACAGTTAATGAAGCATCTGTGTGTACAATGAATTCTTGACTGAAGTTGGGTATCAAAGAATGGGTTGGTTCATGAGACTAAAGCAGAGTACGTTTGACGCCTTCTGACATACAGGTGTCCATTAAAATTGAACATCACTCTTCAAGAGATGGAAGAGGGTATCCCCTTTCTTGGAGAAGTCCTTCACAAAGAAACAGTAGTATCCAATAATACCAAGGAATAATTGCACATCACGCTTGTTAGCAGGAACCTTCATCTTCTCTATGGCCTCAATTTTGGCAGGCTGAGGGTGTAGTCCTTGTGCATCCACTACAAAGTCTAGGTACTTGAGTTGGTCTTTGAAGAAATCACATTTATGTGGTTTGATCTTCAGGTTTGCTGCTGTGAGACAACAAAAGACTTCTTCTAAGTGCTCCAAGTGTTCAGTGAATGTGCAAGAGAACACGTTGATATCATCCAGGTAGACAAGTACACAGCTCAACTTAAGATTGTGGAGCATATCATCCATAGCCGGTTGAAATGTGGCTGGTGCATTGCATAGCCATTGAGGCATACAAGTGGTTTGGTACAGCCCTTGGCTGCTAATAATGATGCACTTCTCCTGTTCCTCAGGTGGGAGTTCAATCTTCCAGTAACCTGAGATAAGGTCCATAGCAGAGAAGAACTTGACGCCACCCAGACAATCAAGGGCATCATCAATGTGTGGAAGCAGGTAGGAATCCTTCTTTAAGATTTTGAACAATTTCCAGTAGTCAATCACCACGCAGTTGATTCCTTCCTTCTTTTACACTATCAGCACTGGAGACAACCAAATGCTCTTGGATGGTACCAACAACCCCAGCTGTACTAGCTTCTCAATTGCTTCATCCACAGTAGCATCAGCTGCGCGCAAACGCCTGGTACAGTGGAGTCAGATGGGCCATTTTTCTCCTGTGTCAATGTAATGGAGAGTATTATTGGCGCATCCAAGATCAAAGTTGTCCTCTGCAAATATGGATCAATGTTTCTCAAAGAGAGCTATTGCTACATCCTGTTGTTCTGTGGATAACCCAGCCAACTTTTCTCTGGGTATTACAGCCCCAAAATAAAGGTGGCTGACCATCAGATGGGCCCAGTTCATACTCCTTCAGAGTACTAAAGTCATGTATCCTGGTAACCTCTTCCACCAGTATAAGGTGGAGGTAAGCTACTACCTGGTGTTGTTGAACTTGAATTGGGCTTTGTGTGAGATTTTCCAGGAGCACTTTAACAGCCCTGTGTCCTGGAAAGATGATGCCTGGGGCCACTAAGAGTTCTAGGCAAGAATGGTTGCAGGGGGATTGTAGCTTGCCATACAGTCCCTGGGGGACATTGATATCCAGACCAGTCTCAATAAGTACTTGATGTCCAGCCCAGATCTCAATAGGTAGATTGGCACAAAGTGACAATCTTTTGTATTCATTCAGTTGGTTAGGTAGATGCCTAACCTTACGGCTCAGCTTCTGGTACTGGATGGGTACTACTCCATTCTTGTATGCCAGATTGATGCTGGGTATGCTCTTGTGTGTGTCAGCATCCTTGTTACAGCAGTAGTACAGCAAAATGGTCTGGCCTAAGATTTCAAAGGTGTCAGCAGCCAGATCAGTCCTGACTCTGTATTGCCTCATGAACAAGGTGCCAATCAGAATATCATAGTTGTTGTTTGGCAAGACAATGGCAGGAGCCAACACTGCCAGGGAGCCAAAGCGTAAGGATAGGGCGCTGTACACCCCTTGTGCAGTGGTGACTGTCAGCTCAGAATTGCCATATTGTTTCTGATGATCAATGTCAGGGGTTAGTCCCAGGTGTTTTACTAGATGTGTGGAGACAATATTGATAGGAGCAGCCATATCAATGATGGCCCGTACTTTGATCTTGTTCACAAATAAATCTGCACTAAGTACATTCAGAGTAGAAGGAACTTATTTTGCTTACTAAGTGTATATAAAGATTGTCTGTCATAGACAGAAACTCTAGGATACAACCACAAAGCTCTGAATGATGAGTTTTCATGGTGCCTATTGATATGGCAACGTTTACCCCCTTTAAGTGAAAATTGTCAGTGGAAGGGCCAGGGCCTTCATCAGAGGCTTTGTCTAACAGCTGGCAAGCGTAAGGCTTAGAAAAAACTGCTTGAGCTTCACCTTTGGCCCTTTCCTGGCTACATGTTTGCACTGCATGAACGTCCTCAACAATGATGCGGTGCAGGGCATCACCAGAGTAGCCAATGTATGGAACAAATAGCTCAGCCTTATCCAGGGAATGATCAACACTTAGGGTGGTTCTGCATGCCCTTCTTGAGCTTGTGGTTGGCAATCAGGCAGGACGTTTGGGACATTGGTGGGGTTATCTATAGTGGAGTGAGAAAGTCCCATCTCTACTCCACTTGGGCTTTTCCCTGGATGGTAATATCCTGGGGTGGCAGTACATGAACACCTGTTTTAGAAGTGCAGGAGTTTGCGTAGTACCCTTTACAATTACAGCAATGGCAAGTAACCTTGGACATGTCAGCCTTGGGGAAAAAGTGCCCACTTCCTTATGTACAGACAGGAGAAATGGGTAGAGGTCTAGATTTGACCAAGGCATTGAGAGGGCCAAAGGTATACCTGCACTGACGGAGATATTGCACCATGCCATCAATAGAGCAATTGTCCTGGAATGCCAGCATCAGGGTACAATACAACGCCTTGTAAGGTTTGACGGTAAAACACAAGGCTATGTGTGCATCATGCACTGTAAGAGATCCAGAGCCAGTAAGGACCTGCACCTCCAGATAAAATCAATCTGCAAATTTGGCTATAGATTTGTCTTTTAAAAATTGAACATCAGGAATTCATTCTTTCATTCTTTAACCCTGGCTATACTTCCAAATTCATATAGTAGCGCTTGTTTAGCCGCAGCGTAGGATCAGTCACTCTGTGGCATGTGAGGTATGATGAGGTCAGTACTAGCAGTGTCAAGCTGATTCAGAAGCATGGTTGCTTTATCCTGATTGTTGGCTCCATATATTGACATTTTGAAGAGTCTAGTGAATGGATGGACGTTTCCTTTGGGTTAAACTTAGGAAGATTCATGGGTTTGAATCTGGGTGTGTTCTCTTCTGCGTACTGACGTCTTGTAGAGGAAGAGGTGTCCCATTGGGCACACCGTTGGAAATTGCGCCGTTAATGCTATTTCAATATGGCCTTCAAATATTGACATGTGCAAAGATTTAGCCAGTTTTGCTTTTAATTTCAGGATTTCTTTGCCTTCCTCAAATGGGTCTGGTTCAATATCTACCCCTTCCAGAATATCATACCTGTCCTTGACTGATCCTGGTATGATCTCATCCCAATGTGACCCCTTCTGCCACTCTGTCTACCTAATAAGTGATCATTGACCCTTGTCTACTATTTAAGTAGGATCATTTCTCTTAATAAAGACAAGTTTATCCACATTTGCATTGGCTTTAATATTCTTCAAGCCTTTTCTTTTCCTTTTTGCCAAAAGGAATTTCACATCTTTTATCCCAGGAAATTAAGGTATACGTCTTTAATTTTGCCCTGAAGACTAACCAAAGGCAACCTTTGAACCTCAAATCTTTTATTATAAAGATTTCCTGCTGTGTCCTCCTGGATGTCATCCCCAGGAGCCAAACACAACAAAATGGTGCTCACTACAGGGGCTGCAAGCCCCTTGGTTACCCTGTTCCCACACACATTCTCTGGTCCTTCTCCCTTTGTTTTTGAAGCACCCAAACAACCTAAAGTTTATTGTCCTCCTCTAGAAGAAGACATCACCAATGCCCCTTCAACTCCCATGGTACTGGTGCTGTCCCCCAGGCCCATGTGGGCCCCCTTCCAGCTTTCTCCCTCAACTACAAGCAAGCTTGTGCTGCTGCCTGCTCTCTACTACATTCTGGCACTTTGGCAATGCACACTATCCCTGGTCTCTGTCCTAGGTATGCTTCAGAAGACATGTACTCCTTCCTCTTGGACTTTGGTCTCCCCCCACACTGATGGAGTCCATGGATACAATTGGCGTGTTAGTCAACCAGTTTATTCAACCCACCCTGGTTCACCATCAACTTACATTAGGACCCCAAAACCAGCTTTTAAATGCTGTAGCCACCGCTGTCTCAAACAACCATGTTCAGAATATAGCATACCAAGAATGTTCTCACAGCCTCTTTGTGTGTATTTCCAATAACCAGCGCAACTTGCTGGCCTCCTAGGAGTACTTGACCTCCTCACTAGATTCCCTTTGTTCCTTGCTCCCTGGGTACATTGAGGATCAACTATGCAAATTGGATGACCATCAAGTAATATGGCGTGGGCAAATTGAGGCCTCTCTGCTAAAGCATTGCCAGGACTTTGAGACTCTGGTTAGCAAACTTAATCAATTTTGAGAACATATTAATTCTCAGCTCAAATTGGTTGGAACTCATGTTGATACTTGGGGCCGCCATCTGCAGCATCAATATGACTGGATAAGGCTGCACTAGGCAACACTCTGTATCAAGTACAAAACTACATTGATGATAGAGTAGCATCCATTGAGGTGACACCTTCCGCTCCTCCTGTTGAGGTCCCATCTGACTTTGAAGCTAAGGTGTGGGAAGCCATAGCAGAGCTCAAGGCTACCACTTGGCGTCAATCTTCTGTTAAAAACTCTCCTCTAGTTGAACCTATGCCTGACTCTTGCATTGCTTTGCTCACTGATCAAGTAGCTACTTTATGAGGAGAAATTAAGTACTTAAGACAACGCCTCTCTAATCCTGAGGACTTGTCCTATGAGTATGAAGGTGAAGAGGGAACTGAAGTTGCTAATACTCCCGCTCAAGACAATCATGGTTGTTGCCCTGGTTTGGAAGGCCAACCCCAGGTCAACTGTGCCCTTGCGCTGGATCAACTTGCAGAAGTAACAAATGATGTTGCTGATAGGCAGGACACATTGGAGAAAGAAGTACAAAACCTCTCTAGTTTTACCAAGCCAATGAATGGACAAGTCATCCCCTTGGTTGCCCAGACCACTTCCCTGACCACTTGCCTCAACGGGATTGCTGGCACCCTATCAGTGCAACAAATTAAGATTGATAAATTTGGAGTTGCTGCTGCCACCGCTAGAGATATAGTGTACAGAACAGCTCTACCTTGGATACCCTAGATGAAAGCCTTCAACTTCCCTGGGCTAGACAACCTGCTGCTGAATCCAAGTTTGAGGGCAATCTCCACATTGACGTCCTCAACCCAGGTGACAACAGCAAATCCCCCTCCTCATCCATTAACCCCAATTAAAAGCCTTTTTTCAAGAAGATATTTGACCCTAAAACCTCTCTAATTGCTGCCTTTCTGACAATCTATGAGACTGCAATGTGCAGGGCCACTGATGAACTTAAGAAGGAGCATATTTTTACCTGCCTGCATCCCATGTGCCAAGAAGTTGTGATCCCCAAACTCCCTTCTATTGTCACTTGGGATGATATGAAGCAACTTCTAATTGAAGAATTTGGAGGGGATCTCATCTTGGAAGTCAAGAAAGATGTGTTTATGCATATTGCATTCAAGCCCAAAGAAAACTTGAATAATTTTTCTGATTGTTTTTACATTGAAAGACAACAGTTGATCACCAGTTGCCAATTAACACACTGGGAAGCGTACACAGTATGTTCAAATGCTTTGAAGGTGAACCAACTCCTATGTCTGCACTTCAAGGCCTACAAAGCTTCCCTTACTTCAATTAAGAGTATCAAGAACCTCTTGCAAGACATGCACTTGACCCATGGGGGTACTGTCATGTGCAAAAATAAGACCAACAATACAGGAACCAACTCCTGCACTCTGTGCATTATGACCCTAGGCTCAAGTGGGAAGTCTAAAAGACAAGAATGCCACAACTGCGGTCAAATAGGATATCACTCAGATACCTGCACCAACCCTTGGGTAGAGAGTTGCAACCCAAAGGAGCAATGGGAAAGGAGAGGTCAGCTTAGAGGCGGAGACGCTCTCTGCTGACCAATCTCCCCTGTCTCCTCCTGATCCCCTTTCTGACAAGGAATCTTTCCCCTTGGCTGGACCAACTATCCTTCACTTGTTTCATAACCTCTCTAGTGATTCTGAGCCCAAAGAATCTGACTGTGATGAGCCTGATGGTTATGTCTACTTGGTGCTGGTAGTCCTGGAGACAGTCTCTTTCCCTTACAAGCTATGTTCAGGGAAAACCACAACTACAACTTGCCCATCTGCAGCTGAAGCTAAGGCCGTAGTGACTCTTCCTTACTTGGCTCAGGCTCATTGTCCCCCTATCTTGGTAGATTCCTCTGAAGAGGCTGCTGAACTAGCAGAAGCTCTCTTTCAGAATATAACTGTATTGCTCCCCTTGCAGACTGTGTATAAGGAAATTCCTGCCTTACAATGCATGCTGGCCAAATGGGAGAAAGAATTGGAGGCACCTCAGGATGTGCTAGCTGTCTTACCCCCCTTTGGGAAAGATACTACTTGTGTGGAACTATAAATCCAAAAGGTTAATATCAAGGCTATCTTGGACACAGGCTCTCCAGTCAATGTGGTATTGCCCAAGTTAATAAAAAACTTAAGCTGGCTCCCAACCTCAACTACACTCAATCATATGGTACAGCTGGAATGGCCCAAACTCAAGACATTGGTGCTTACTCTGCCCTGTCCATGAGGTTTGGGAAGCTTCTTATTGCATCCCCTGCAGTTGCCCTTGAAAAAAGTTACAATCTCCTGGTTGGCACACAATTCCTTCAAGAGTACAACGGGATTGTGAACCTTAGACATGGATACCTATTGCTCTTATGGTATGAGATCCCCCTAATCTTTGAAGAACTTCCACGTCTCCTGGGTAAACTTCTTAAGACTTGCGTGCTTGAGTACCCCACTGAGATCTTCTCACTCAAGTACAGGACTCATTCTTCTAATATGTGTTCCCCTCCTCCTTCCAGTCCTGCAGAGGAAAGTGTGCCTCTTCTTGCCCCCGCAGCTATTACCATCCCTCCAGGCTCCCAAGTGATTATAGACTCCCAGATATCCTACAAGCTTCCTGAAAAATCCTTTCTGGAGCTATATTCACCCAATTTCCTAAGCTGTAAAGAGCCTTGGTTATGCCCTGGGATTTTGGACCAAACTCATAAGGAGCCTGTAAAGCTGTTGTTTGCTAACCTGACCGCCCTGCCTATGCAGGTGACCAAGGGCCAGGTTGTTGGGCATGGTTGCATATTAGGTTCAGAGCAAGTGAAACCCCTTTACCCTTTTGGAACGTTTAGTGATTTCAAATTGCCTGAAGGAGACCCTCAGGTTCTCTCACTTTTCACTGATGCAGACTTCTCACAACTGTCACCCATTCAACAAAAAGATGTTCTGGAACTGCTAGACCAGTTTAAGGATATCTTTGCCTCAGAACTCACCAACTATGGACTAGCAAAGGGGGTAATCCACCAGATCAATACAGGTGATGTCCCATCCTCTTATGCCAAACCTTACTGCCGCAGAAGGGTAGAGGATGCTCAGGTCTCTAAAGAGCTTAAACAGCACTTAGATGCTGGACTCCTAGCTCCCTCTCAGAGCCCTTGGGCCTCCCTGTTGTTGATCCTAAAAAGAAGGATGGAATCCACCACATTGTGATGGATTACCACCACCTAAACTTTCTCACCAAAAAGGACTCTTATCCTCTGCCTAGAATTGATGATGCTCTTAGACAATTAGGGGGATTGAAGCTTTTCTCCACTATGGCTCTTGCCTTGGGATACTGGCAGGTTGACTTGTCTCCTGAAGATAGAAAAAAGGCTGCACTGATCACCTCAGAAAGTCTTTTTGAACCCACTTGTATACCCCAAGAACTCTGCAATGCCCCTGCTACATTTCAACAGGCTATGGACTCCATCCTACAAGATTTGAAGCTCTCCTGCGTCCTTGTATACCTTGATGATATTAATGTGTTTCTCTTAACATTTACTGATTATTTGGATCACCTCAAAGCTGTCTTCATCAAGATTCAAGAAGCTGGCTTAAAACTCAAACAATCTAAATGCTCCTTCTTCAAAGAGTGGCTTTAAATTCTTTGGCCACAAGGCCACCCAACCTGGAATACACCCTATGAATAATAAGGTGAAAGCCATTGAAAAGATGCTGCCCCCCACAAACCTATAAGAAGTCCAGGTATTTCTTGGTATGATGGGGTACTATTGACACTTCATTCCTGATTTTGCTGAGTTAAGCAAACCCCTCATCCAACTCCTTTGCAATGTGCCCTTTGATTGGACTAACAGCCAACAGCAGTCTTTTTAAGCACTAAAAGTCAAACTTAAAGAGGCTCCCATCTTAGTCTACCCTGATCAAAATAAGGAGTTTGTCTTATACACTGATGCTAGTGAAGTAGCTGTGGGTGCTATCTTGGCCCAGCTTGACAATGAAGGCATTGACCAACCTGTGGCCTATTCTTCACAAGTCCTCAACAAACATGAGAAGAACTACAGTGTCAAGGGAAAGGATTGTTAAACTGTTCTTCATGCATTAAAACAGTTCAGGCACTACATTTACAAGACTCACTTCACAGTAGTTACAGACCACTCTTCCCTAAAGTGGCTGAAACAATTAAAGGAGCCCAAAGGTTGACTAGCACAATAGGCTTTACGCCTGCAAGGATATGATTCACTGTAGTACATTGTCCTGGGGAGCAACATCAGAATGCTGATAATTTGTAAAGAATGCCCATACTAGCCATCTGTACCTCTGATGCCAATTGCCTATACAAATTGATAGGGTACCCTGACTCCTGGAACACTGAGCCAGAAGACATTTGTCTGGCACTGCAAGCCCTATCCAAGGATACTGTGATTTGAGATAGACAACTCTTCAAGAAAGTCAACAACGCTTTTTTACCCTACGTCTGTCCTAGCATGAGGGTTGCCATCATTCTCCAAGCCCACATTGACACGGGGCACAAGGCATAGCAAAAACTTATGACTGGTTGTGTAAGAACTTCTACTGGGAGAATATACGTCTCCTAATTCCTGATGTCCTTGCCACCTGTCATTCTTGTCAGCTCCAACGCCCCCAACCTTCACAACATCAGTTCCTAGCTCATCCCCCCTAAGCATGCCATCTACATTTTAAGTATTGATATGATTAGGCCTCTCCTGCGTTCTAGGTCTGGGTGTCAATTAATCTTGGTAGCAGTCAACCACTTTAGCAAATGGGTTGAAGCCCAAGCAACCAAGGATATAACTTCCAAGACTACTGCTAATTTCTTGTTGCAAGATAACTTCTACCGCCATGGCTGCCCTCAGGTCCTGCTTTCTGACAATGGGACCAACTTTAATGCTTGCCTCATAACACCCATTGTAGAATCTATGGGTACACATCAATCCTTCTCTGCACCATATAACCCATCAACCAATGGGACAGTGGAACGAGCAAACTCCACCCTTGTCTCCATCATGCAGAAGCTTACTCTCTCTCTGATGCTGGTAACTGGAATATGTTCCTCCCTGCTGCCCTCTTTGCATATAGACTCAGCAGACACCAAGTAACTGGTTTGTCCCCCTTTGCCATGTTGTATGGATGAGAAGCTACTACCCCTTCAATCTTGGGACCCCCGTTGATGGAGGTTGACGGCTCTACTAATCCTGAAGCTCATGTCAAGGACTTGACTAACTGTATCATTGACATCCAAGCTACCACCTATTCTACTGCTTACAAGGTCAAAGCCTTAGAACTCTTGCCCTCTAATGCTTCCAGAGCCCCCTCCCTGAGTACCAAGTGGGTGACCTAGTCCTCTATTATCAAAATTGTACTGGGGTGTGTGCTCATATCTTAGACTCCCTCTGGGTTAGACCTTGTGAAGTCACCTACAGGAAGGGTGTCAAGTATACTGTGAAGTTATTGTCCTCTGGCCGTCCTTTTTCCCGGGTAAACTCTAAATTTCTTTGCAAATATCAACTCCCTGTGTCCAATCTTGAGGGGGGAGATGTCGTAAATTGCGCCATTAATGCCGTTTTGATATGGCCTTCAAATATTGATAAGTTCAAAAATTTAGCCAGTTTTGCTTTTAATTTCAGGAATTCTTTGCCTTCCTCAAATGGGTCTGGTTCAATATCTACCCCTTCCGGAATATCATACCTGTCCTTGACTGATGTTGGTATGATCTCATCCCAATGTGACTCCTTCTGCCACTCTGTCTACCTAATGAGTGATCATTGACCCTTGTCTACTATTTAAGTAGAATATTTTCTCCTAATAAAGACGAGTTTATCCACATTTGTGTTGGATTTAATATTCTTCAAGCTTTTTCCTTTCCTTTTTTCCAAAAGAAATTATTATCTTGTATTCCAGGAAATTAAGGTGCATGTCCTTAATTTTGCCCTGAAGGCTAACCCAAGGCTAGCTTCAAACCTCAAATCTTTTGTTATAAAGATTTCCTGCTGTGTCCTCCCAGATGTTGTCCCCAGGAGCTGAACACAACAATATCTCCCTGGGGAGTGTTTTCCTGAGCTGTTGGCAATATCTTCTAGAACATTTCAACACACTCTTATTTTGGGTAATCAGTGATCTAGGTTTGGCTGTTTTAAACATGCCAACCAATGAGATTTAATTGCCTCACCTAGAACAAGTGGCTCTTGCTGGCGTGGGGTTTGGTATATTTTGGGATCATTCATCCTGCTTAATTTTGTGTCTCCACTTTGACTGCTTAGAAATACAGTCAATTTAGGAAATCTGAGATTATGGGGAATCAAACCCAGCACCTTGGCGCTCAATGTAAAAGTAAAGTGGTGTTGTGGTGCCTGCAATAATTTTCAGTTGGCGCAGCAGCGCTTGAAATAAAAGTAGTTTGGCGCTTTGGCGCTTAACCCAGTTGCCAGGCAGTGCCGCAGCGCTTGTGTATTTTTAAGGTGGCACAACAAATCATGTATCACTTAAGCACCGCAGCAGTGCTTATTATTGGCTAATTTAGGGTCCAGGTCAGCAGGCTACTACTGGTACAATATGCATATGATTTATACTACCAATTTATGTTATTTGGTAGTTACAATTTATATCTGCAAGCTCTGTCATAAGTAGCATCATTGCTTGGTCAAAATTCCCAACATTAACCAAAAGCAAACTCCTAAATTGTGATTTAAAAATGCTGTTTTGGCAAATTTTTTAGGTTTAAGAGCACTTCCACACCACCTAATTGGTTTGTAAAGCGCTGAGGCGCCGCCCAGTGAATGTTTCAGGCGCTGGGGCACCGTGGCACTGCCTGGGAAAGTTCCTGGGCACTGCAGTGGCACCTGGTTTGAGTTTCAAAGTATTTTAATGGGTTTTTAATGCAAAAAATCAGTTAATGCAAAGAATAACTAAATGTAGACAATGGTGTTCATGCATTCAGGATTGATCAGCTGGTTCCAATTTGGAACAAGGATAGCTTGCATCAAGAATCTGTATATTCCATAGGGTTCTGGCGCCGCAAGTCTGGAATTCTTCAAGCCAAAACAATACATTTCCACAGAAGAAATCAGGTGATTCTGAAATGTATTAGGGTAAATTCTTAAAGGTTAAGAGTGTGAAGATCTTTTTGGTAAAGATCTGGATTAGATGACGCGGTTATGTCATAAACCATGTGATAGGAATCCAGGTGTGATTCTGGAACCAGAGGGGTTTTCAGCCAAATTTACCCCAATTGGTATATAATGGAAACATGATAATAATTAATAAAAAATGATGCTTATTGTGAAAATGGTTGCTTTCCCTCAATCTTTTTATGCTTTGTGTTTTTGGCTTTTAACTGAAATAAGACTACCATGGAATGAAAGAGATGGTCTGCAGCTAAGACTATGGGAAGCAAAAAACGTGGAAGTGATCACCAGATGGCAACAAGTTTAACGCTAAGATTGCTTGCCTGGAATCCAAGCTCATCAAAGCTTACATAAAGGATTCCCTGTCAAGCCGTAAAAGAGTCAGACTAGGATAATGAAGAAGAAAGCATAAATTTCTAAGATCTTCTATACTTGGGAATTCTGGACCCTGACACAAACTGGGCAGTAGTGGTCCTCACAGGTGTAATAATGGCACTTAAAGCCCTAGTTGGTGTTGCCACAAGAGAAAATGTAACTAAGTGTCACCATGGTCATCCCACCATTAATACTCATAATTGGGAAATACTTTGGCAAGGAGGAAAGAACCTTGAACTTCCTGTCAAAATTGCAAATTTATGGGCCACAAGAGGGTCCCAGGGGCCAGCAGGAGCATGGTGAAAGCCAGGAAAGTAATTGGGACGGGGCTTTGAGTCTTCTCCAGATGAGCTAGAATGGGAAGATCTTGGTCTAGGGAGAAAAAGAGGGTTTATTCTGGTGCTCCTCATGTGCAGGAAACTTATCATTGGGTGGAAACTTTTGAGCTTGGTGCTGCTTCTTAGTGGGCTCCTTGTGACAGAAATTGCCGGATAGTAAGAAACTGTCTCCAAGTAGTGGGAAATCACCACCTAAATCTACATGGATTTAATGATTAACCATCAACGCAGCTTCAGATAATGTTTTGTAAAATTTCTAAATGAGATACTAGGGTTAAGTAAAATAATTGACCCTAACCAAAGTAGGCCAAGATAAATAGCATGTGAGAGCTTCAGAGTGTCTTCAGAACAAAATTCAGGAAATTGAGAGATAACCAGATTTTGAGTTTTGAAGGTAGGTGGAACAACTCCAAGATTGGCAAGCATGGGATTAACATTGGGCGGAGTCAACAACAATGTGCCAACAGCAGGGCCCCATCTTCCAGTGATGATCTGTCTGAGAATCAGATTGTAGGGGATTAGTGTAACAACCCAACTACATGATGCATTTGAAGTTAAAGTTATACCAAGGTATATATGATTTATTGAGTAAACTTTTTGGGAGGACTCAACTCTTAAGAGTTGAAACAGTGAAAATTGTTCAATATATATCAAAATTTGACTAAGCAATACCACCTGGATCCTGGGCTCCTATTCCTTCTACATTGTCAAGTGAGTATCTAGTCAGGTTACAAAGAACACTTGAGTGACCAACTTCTGATGACCATGCTGATAAATAAGATCATATCAGGTGACCCTCAAATTACATCAATTTATCAATGTCAACTACACAGCAGGATTGGATTCAACTGGCAAACTAGAGCAGCTGTAACCCATTTTTAATCAACTGTTTGATTCAAGTATGTTAAATCAGTCAATTTCATTAAAGTTTTCCTGGCTTTGTGAGCTTTCCTACTTGGCAAATAATCCCTGGCATTATGGAACTTACTGTGGCATTACCCTCTGCTTTATCCTGATGTTGTGGAGTGATTGATGTAAACTAGTCTTCAATGTAACAACTAACTGATCCATTAAGCTTGGTGAACAATAGAATGATGGTACTCTTGTACTGGATGATAACCAGTTCAATTGATCAACTAAGTTGCACTCCAAAGTAATATTAACTAATGATCATCTAATCATTAGGCTAATAATGGGCTAATTGATAGATAAAACTGGCTGCAGAACAGAGGATCCTGGCGCTCTGTGGCTCCCTTTCAGGGATCCAGTCTTGGGCTCTGTCCTGATGTTTCCAGGGGCAACCCAGGCCAGGTTTTTTTGAGCAATGCCCACCACAAGAGAAGAGCTAAATTAAAAAGGTAGGAGGCGGACTTACCCACCTAGGACCACGGGCTGGTGGCCAGGATTATAGTGTCAATCACCCCTGTGAGGGTGATGTACACAATCCCAAACAGCTTGCCATAATGGTCAGTTGAGAGGTCAGGTGAGGAAGTGGGAATAGGCTTGGGTTTCACAGTCAGTTCCATGTGGAGCTTGTAAGCAGGAAGATAGTTGAATTTCTCTCTGAACAACTTGGGTGTTGAAAAGATCCACAGGCCTTGTCATTTGTATCTAAATGCAGATTGTATGCGGGCCAAAGGGTCAAGTTCAAGTATCTTTTCTAAGGTGTAGTCATTGTATTCAGATTTCTGAGGGTAGTTAGTAAAATGAACGGGCCCAAAGGGTACACCAGGAGGACAGAAAACTGCAGGCAGTGGGGCAGGAGATATTGAACTTAATAGGAGATAGCAAATACAAAATAAGGCAATAGCTGTGTAAGCCAAAATAACATAACCTTTATTTAAAAATTGCAATAAGGTTTGAGCACAGAATCTATAGACATATATAGCATCCCGCCTCCAAACTTAGTATTTTCCATAAGGGCTTCATCAAAATATCAGGAAAATGCAGGCAGGTGGCCAGGAGGCCCGGGTGTAGGAGCAGCAAAATGGCACCTCAGCTGAATGTTCTCTCATTAGTCAGAACGTCCAAATTGGTCACTTGATTTCCTTGATTTTTGGCTTTGGTCACTGAGCCGGGCCCAAAGCCTGGGTTTCTCCTTGGCAGTTGAGTTTGATTGGTTGCTTGAGAGGTCTTCAAGCTCATGAAGTTTACAGGGACACCTTCTCTGCCTCCATTAGGTAATTCAAGAAACTCCTCCTCAGGAACCATCATAATTGAACCTGTACTGGTATTCTGACTTCAGGACTTAGCAGGGCCTTCAGCTCGCGGGGGCTCAATCTCAGAAAAACGCGGGCAGGCAGGCTCTTGGTCCATGGGGCCAGCGGCCCACAGGAATTTGGGTTCAGGGTTCAAATCTCGCCTTTGGGCCTGGGTTTTGAGGGGTGACAAATTGTCAATCCTGACACTCCAATTAATCCCTTAATTACTATATAAATCTCTTCTTGACTTTAAATAAAGCATCAAATTTACATAATTTATACTTTATTATAGGCATTAGGCTAGAATATCTGGACCTAATCTTTAGCAATAATTAAGGCCGTATTTGAGTTAAGCAATCACCGTACTCATACACCATACCCAAATTGCGACACCTGGGGCACAATACCACCATCCAAAAGATGGGACAAGAAGAAGTTCTTGTGGGAAGAAGAAAGTTTTATTGCGGCTAAAGTAAGCTTTGGGTGACCAATGGCAGTTAGATTGCAATTATAGAACTCTTGGATAAGATCTGGGGAATTGGAATAATCATAGTGGGGAACCAATGAGTTTTCAAAATCAGGATAACCTTTCCAAGACACCAAACATTACAGTTGGCATCAATTCTTACAGGAAGCCAGACTACAATTTATCTCATACTCAGGTTCTCATTCCACAAGAATGGGTTGGGAAGAAGGAGTTCCTGTACCTTTAGAGGAAGTAAGCAGACATTAGTGAAAGGTGTGGAAAATCTTGAAAGCAGGAGGTAAATCCAACCAATAGGCGGAGGGACCAATCTGATGTTCTACCTTGAAGGGACCAACTTGCTTAGAACCTAACTTTTGACAGGGAACCTTCAGTTTCATATTTCAAGCATCAACCATGACTAGATCACCCAACCTGCAAGTTGGACCTTCCTGGTGCTTGCAATCTGCGTATTCCTTGTAAGTTATCACGGCGGCAGCGAGAGTAACCTGGAGCTCCTGATGAACCTGCTTCAATGCAGCAGCATGATCAGTCGCAGCTTCCACATTGCTAACCAAACAAGGACCCATATTGGAAGAAGGGTTATAATCCACATTGGCATAGAATGGCAAAACCTGAGTTTACATGTGTGGGGCATTATTATATGTGAACTCTGTCAAGGGTAGATTATCACACCAGTCATCTTGTTGCGCATTAGTATAGCAACATAGGTAGACCTCCAAACTTTGGTTTACCCTATCTGTTTGTCCATCATATTGGGGATGAAAAGCTATGGAACAGCACAATTTGATACCTAGAATTCCAGTAAAAGCTTCCCAGAACTGAGCAATGAATTGGGGCCTGCGGTCACTCACAATCTCCATTGGAATGTCATGTATGGAGAAGGTTCTATTCACAAACAACCTAGAAGTTTCCACCAAAGTGATTATGGTAGAACAGTGAACAAAGTGTGCTATTTTTGTGAAGCAATTGACTGCCATCATGATTGCATTAAACCCATTAGAATTTGGAAGTTCTCCCATAAAATCCACCAACACCAATGTCCAGGGCCCTGCAGCTGGTTGTAAAGGAACAAACAAACCAGTAGTTTTGTTCCTGATTGCCTTGGACCAAACACATATCAGGAAGTCTCAAATTTAAGCCGCCACCTGCACTGTCAAACCTTTCCAAGAAAATTTTCAGCAAATTAGTTCCACTGTTTGTTTTTCCCTGGGTGGCCTGCCATGGGACAGGTGTGATAGGCCTCCATGATTTCATCCCAAATGATTTCCTCTGGAACCCAAAAGCAACCTTGATGATATATAATTGGTCCTATCTTGTGATAACCCTGCAGCTGAACTACTGGATGTGCACATGCTAGTTCTAGTAACCTATCATAACCCTTGGACAAATGCTGCAAAAACTTAACTTTGTAATATAAGTCTAAGTCTGCGCTCTTGGGTAAAGACATGGTAGTAAACATAGCCAGCAGAGGTAGAATGAAAGGAACCACAGCTCTGTCTGGAATAACTGTGTGCGTGTTAAACTCAACGTTCATACCAGCATCTGGGAGATGAGAAGGATCTCTACTCAATGCATCCTCCAGGTGATTATCAATTCCCTTAATAAACTTGTAGCGGAACTTGTATCTTGCCAGGTCACCATGCCATCTGGATTGACAACCTGACAAAACCCTGGGTTGACAATAGTACAGAAGAGCTTTATGCTCTATCCTTACTACAAAAGGATGACACACCAATATTAGATGGTGATGCCAATGCTTTAAAGATTCCACAACTGCCAACAATTCCTTGTTGTAGATCATGTAATTTTGTTCCCAAGCCTCCATTTTCCAAGAGAAATACCCTACAGGTCTCTCAAAACCATCACCAGCAGTTTTTAATAACACACCAGCCACAGCATATTTAGAGGAATCTGTGGAGACCACAAAAAGAAGCTCTGGATCCACATGTCTCAATACTGGTGAAGACAACAAAAGAGCCTTGAATGCTACAAACGCATCTGCACACTCAGGAGTCTAGACCAGATTTGTATTCACACTAGCTGAATATAAAGGGACAGCCACTTCATATAAGTGAGGGGTGAATTTCTTCAAGAACGTACAGGTTCCCAAAAAACTACAAATTTGGATACTGTCACAGGCGTAGCATACTTTCAAACCGCAGCTTCCTTATCAGGGGCAATGGTGTGACCATCCTCAAAGATAATATACCCAGAAAGGTAACATTACATTTAAGGAATTCACACTTACTCCCTTTGATAATCAAATTATCCTGGAGAATGCGCTCCACAACTGCTGACAGGTGGGCCTTATGTGACTCCTCATCTGGAGAAAACACCAAGATATTGTCCATTTACGCAATGGCACAAACACCCAGGAGATCCTCCAAGACCAAATCAATTAACCACTGAAAACAAGCTGGAGCATTCTTCAATCCAAAAGGCATAACACAGAGCTGAAAGATACCCTTCTTATTTCTGAATGCTGTCAACCATTACATTCCTTCTTCAATCCTAATCTGGTTGAACACATTCAAAAGATCAAGTTTTGAGAATACCTTTGCCTTCTCAACACACTGAGAAATTTTTGCCTCAAGAGGCAAAGGGTAGGGGTCAGGAATTGTTATGTTTTTCAAATTCCCATTGTTAACACAAGGTCTAAGAGGCCCATCAGCCTATTGAACAAACAACAACAGGGAACAAATTGACAAAGCCTTTTTAAAAATATAGCCTATGCCAGCATGTCACGAGTCCATTCTTCCAAACATGCATCTTCCTTCAAGGTTAAAGGGTAAATAGGGTATGCAATTCAAATAAGATCAACAGTAACTTTAAAGTCAAAGTCAAACTGAGTGTGTTTGGGAAGGACCTTGCCTCTGGTAGCGTCAAACGCCGCGGACTAGGGTTGTAAGCATGCCGGTAAATCCAAACTTGCAGGGACAGGGACAGGAACCAATTGAATAGTCTGAGAGGATTGCTCCATTTTGGAAATGCCTAACAGCAGAATACAAATAGATATACCCAAAGAGTGACCCACCTGTAAAGCATTTTCTATCAGTAAGGTGGATACATTATGATCTCTCCACCAACCCACACCCAAAATGATAGAATACATCAGTGAGGAGCAAACAGAGAACCTCACAGCAAAAGACTGACTCAAAACTACAAAGGTTAATGGCTTCTTCAGCTGGAAAGAGGGAAATTTTTGAAAGCTTCCACCCCTAACAAGCATTCCAGGGTGGTACTTGAGTTGTAACAAGTTGGCAGTCTCCACACTCATGAAGTTCTTGGAAGCACCTGTATCCAACAAAATGGCTGGCTGATAGACAGTCTGGCAGCTATCAATGCTACCATAAAACAAGAAGTAACCAGAAGTGGATTTATTTGCAGCAAAGGTGGCAATCTTGGCAGGGTTCTGCTTCTCTTTGGCGGTACAGATGGCAGCTAAGGAGGCAGGATGCTCCTGGAAGGACGCTCAATCATTTCTTGGACAGCAGCTGGAAGAACGGGATGATCATAATCAATGGGGACAAGGGGCAACTCTTCAGACGTAACTACAGAAGGCTTTGAAGGTATGACATGCTGAAGCATTGCCAAGGAACTATTGGGACTGGACACTACTGGGGCCTCCTTTACATTGGCAGGCTTGTTCACCACTGCCAATTGCAACTGAGACGGGCTAGGGAGAGAAAAATTGTGGCTTTGGTTGGAAGGAACTACCGCGGAGCAAGAACCAGAAAACCATGAGCGCACAGCGGGTTTGTCCTCAATTACCAACATACCTTGCTTGGAAGTGGAAGGATTTGAGACCAGAGAAAGAATTTGGCTTACCAGGGCCTCAGTTATGATTAACAGGGAATCCAAGACTGCCAAGTCCTGGGCAGTCTGGTCAACTGCTAACCACAACACTGAGAGTTTATTCACCTCGGGAACATTGATTGTACAACAGTAGGACAGAAATTAAGGAAGGAATATTGAAAGTGGAGTTGTACCCTGATGGAAGGCATACAGCTTACAATATACTCTGAGCTCCTCAATAGATACACACATATTTTTCAACAAAGGGTAAAGAGATGCACTTTCTGTCAAAACATGTGAATTGCGCTCCACCGCAGACAACAACCATTCACAAGCATCCTCTGAAAACTTTGTCATCACATGGTAAACTTGAGATTTGTGACTAAGGCTAGAACCAGAATATAATTATAAAGCCAACAAAACTTCATGCAAAATTTCATCAGTGGGTGGAGCAGGAAAATAATCTGGACATCAAAATGAAATGGCGCGGCAGAAATAAGAAACAGATTATCCAGTCTTAACAACTGCAACCAGAGAGGGAAACCACAAATTAAAGAAAAGTCCAAACTAAAAACTCAGAAAAGAACTGATGCAAATAAACATGATAAACGCAGATATTTCAACAGAACAGGATAAAGGAAACACAAATTCATGAAAAACTGCTTCCAAAAACTCAGATGTAGAAGAGTTGAGTAATATAACAGAAATTATGGATAATAAGAAGCTGTCTCCAGGTGTTTGGGAAGCACCAACCAAATCCACATGGAGTCAATTATTAACCACCAACATAGCTTTAGATACTTTTTTATAAAATTTCCAAATGAGATAGTAGGGTTAAGTAAAATAATTGACCCTAACCAAAGTAGACCAAGATAAATAGCATGTGAGAGCTTCAGAGTGTCTTCAGAACAAAATTCAGGAAATTGAGAGATAACCAGATTTTGAGTTTTGAAGGTAGGTGGAACAACTCCAAGATTGGCAAGCATGGGATTAACATTGGGCGGAGTCAACAACAATGTGCCAACAGCAGGGCCCCATCTTCCAGTGATGATCTGTCTGAGAATCAGATTGTAGGGGATTAGTGTAACAACCCAACTACATGATGCATTTGAAGTTAAAGTTATACCAAGGTATATATGATTTATTGAGTAAACTTTTTGAGAGGACTCAACTCTTAAGAGTTGAAACAGTGAAAATTGTTCAATATATATCAAAATTTGACTAAGCAATACCACCTGGATCCTGGGCTCCTATTCCTTCTACATTGTCAAGTGAGTATCTAGTCAGGTTACAAAGAACACTTGAGTGACCAACTTCTGATGACCATGCTGATAAATAAGATCATATCAGGTGACCCTCAAATTACATCAATTTATCAATGTCAACTACACAGCAGGATTGGATTCAACTGGCAAACTAGAGCAGCTGTAACCCATTTTTAATCAACTGTTTGATTCAAGTATGTTAAAGCAGTCAATTTCATTAAAGATTTCCTGGCTTTGTGAGCTTTCCTACTTGGCCAAATAATCCCTGGCATTATGGAACTTACTGTGACACTGCAAACCCATAGATACCAACCAGTAACAGTATGTCTTGTATCACATGGTCACCTGAGTTGTATCCAGGGGGACCTTCTTCCCATCCAGAGAGAGCCTGGCCTCTTCAATCCTAAGAAGCATGCTTCCAGATCCTCTACTTTTGCGCCCATCCCAAAATAGAAGAGATACCCAAGGTAAACCATGGGATGAAACCTTTGCCCAGCAAAGGCTCCTGTAAACTTGCAGAGTTTATTATACACTCACTAATCTTCTTTGTGTGCTTGGTCTTAGAAAACGTGAGCTCCATGGCCTGAGAGAGCCTGTTCTGTCAGCACTCCAGGCCAGCCCAAAGTCTGCAAGGAGGATCTTTGACTTCTTTATAGCTGTTGTAAAGTTTTGTGGCCCACCTTTGGCCCTAGATTGGGATGTATTTCCCAGACCATCAAAAAAGGTGACCCGCGTGCAGGCAAAACCCCTCCAAAACCTGGAGGACTTGGCTTACACAGTAGACAAACACTTTGTGTTGGCCTTCACGGCCGAAGTTCTCATTTCCCCTTTGGAGTCCCCTCCAACTGCGGAAGAGACATTAATTTGGTTGGATTGCTTGTTGTCCTGGTGTTTCTTGGTCCTGAAACAATTAGCAAACCAACAAAAAAATGCAGGCCACATGAAGTTGAAAAGGTCAAATCTGCGGCCCAAGGAAATTGGGTACCAAAACCCGCAACCAGAGGTGTCCCAGGTAGCTAATTCTTCTGGCCCAGGAGTCCCCCGGCCCAAAACAATTGGGTTCTGGAGCTCTCCAGTGGAGACTTCAGAGGAAGGCATTAGGGGAAATGTGCACCCTGAGTCCTTGGAAGGTTCCTAGCCAATAAGGGGGCTGAGTCTTACATCTGGCACCATGGCCCCTATTTTCTGGGTCTCAAACCACAATAAGATTGGCTAGTACTCTTTAATAGGATCCCCTTTAGATTGCACTCTGATAGCCCCTTTCATAACCCCTCCTGTCCTATCACCCCCCCTTTGCATAAAATGGAAGCATGGGCTGTCAGGTCCCTTGCTTACCAATTCCAATTGTTGAATAAACTCCAGACTTTGCAAATCTTTTTTATATTAAAGTTTGTTTAACAATAAAGGTATTTATCCCAACTCCCGCTGTTGTTCCCGCCTCCCGCTTTCTCTGGCCCGCCTGCCTGTCTGCCTGTTGTTTTTTGTTGAGAATTGTTCTGAGAACAACAACTTGGACCATTCCCTGTTATTTACCCAAGCACTTAATTGTCCCCGCCAACCGCCTTCCCTGGCCCACCTGCCTAACTGCCCGCCTGCCTGTTGTTTCTGTTGGGAATTGTTCCGAGTAATAATTTGGATCATTTCTTATTATTTACCTGTGCACCTGGTCTGTCTGCCCAGTAGTCTTAGCAAAAGAAGGGTACCTGCTGGAATCATGTTGTCATCTTGGTACAAGATGGCTATGTGAATACTGGTGCCCATTTCCCTCTTGTTCTAGTCCTCAAACCCAGTCTTTTGGAGCAAACTTTCCTTGATTTCTCAATCTTCTGAGTTTATTCCTAGTCATTTTACAAATGTAATTGAGCATCTCACCCAGATTCCCTTCAAACCGGGATCCTATGGGTTGTTTTCTTGGTTGTCTTCTCATCTTGAAGAGTTTTTGCCACCTTTGGAATCTGTGACTACTGAAACTCCTTGTTCTGACTTGGTCAATCTTTCCCCCTTGCGCCAAAACCCTGAGTCAAATACAGAGGCCCCTTTCACTTGGGATTGCTCTCTATGGTTACTTACTGGAGCCATGGTCATGGCGTTGGATGCATACTTCCCTCCCCTTTCACATCTGGTCTCCTTTGGGAGGCCCCTTTGAGCGGCTATCCCTTTCTTGCACTGGATGGCATCCTGGTGGTTGGTCCCACCAGGATGGGAGCCAGACTTTGTTAGTCTAGCCCCCTCTCTTACATAATTGGTAAGCCAATTAATTTAGCTTTTGAAGCCTTTTGCAACTGGTTGCGCTCCCTTGTGCTTGCTCTGATTTGTGCCAGTGTGGGTTCCCTGATCTCTGGGACCCTTACGGTCCTGGCCACTGCGTCCCTTCTGTTCACCTTGAAGAAGTGGGCCCCAGAACGCGCTAAGAGTGCATCCACAGCTTCATCTGTTGCCTCTGCCATCAACGTAACATTGGTGAGTCCATGCATCTCCCCACCCACAGCAGCTGTCAAGGAAAAAGTCCTCAACGCTTTGGGTGAGCTCCAGCTGCAACTGTCAGCAGAACTTTCCCCCTCAGATATTCCCATCACAGATGCTCAACGCTCAGTTGCTCTCCTGGATGCCTTAGATGGAGACACGCGTCTTTGGGTAAGAACCCTCTTACGCCAGAGTCAGGAAGTTGGGGATTCCTCCTCCCTTCTTACTTTGGTGGCTGCAGCAGTAGCAGCCCCGGGATCCAAGTCTACCACTATTTTTAAGATGCTCCAATCAAAAGGGTTGGCATTAGACCTGGCATCTCACATTGAGGCTTTTGATGTGAAAGCAGCTATCCTTTGGCCTTCCTGTAGAGGTAGCAGTTGCCATGCTCTGCCACTCATTGGATCCTGCTTCAGCCTCAAAGGAGGCTTGGGATACCGCTCCTGGCTCCTTGGAAAAAGCATTTGGTCTTTCTTGTTGCCTGATTGCCCTCCCTGCCTATACCCCCAAGCAAGGCATCATGGCCTCCTTTCCCGTGGTCAAGAATCCCCCTGCCAAAGCTCCTCAGAAACTGGCTAAGTCCCAGGGCGGGATACATGTCTTGTGTCCTAATTGGCCCACCACTTCTGGTTTGGTCTCTGAGTTTTCAGCGTCTGCCAACATCCCTGATGTTGCCTCAGGAGAGCCTTCTGGTTCTATCTTGAGTATGCAGAATAAAGAGGATTTGTCATATTTCCTTTTAAATTCAACCTTCTATACACGCACCAGAAAGGCCAAAGTCACTGTATTAATTGACACTGGTGCAGCAGGTAATTTCATGAACCACACCTTAGCAAGATCTATAGACCTCACCTGTCTTGGCCCTAAAGAATTGTTGGGCACAAGTAAGGTACCAGTTACAGCATATCCTGCTTCTAAACCCCTTATTTACTGTACTGGTAACCATGTATTTGTTAGCAGATTCTTGGCCATGGATGGTCTACTATTTCCTGTCATCCTTGGAGTGGGTTGGTGGCGCTGGCATTAAGTTCACATTGACGGACCTGAAAATGAGCTCCACTTCTCCTTGGACAGTTCTGCTGGTGTTTTGTCCTTGCTAAAACCTGGAGTAGAGCCCCCTAAGAGTTCCTTGTCCTTATAAGCCTCTCCAGAGGTACCTTCCCCAGTGTTGATCCCAGGAATCCTGGCACCATACCAAGATGCTTTTGATCTGTCCCTTGCTACTGCACTCCCCCAACACACACATCATGATGTGACCTTTTTGACTACTGTAGAACTGGTAAAGATTGATGCACCCATGTACCCATTCAGTGAGCGTGAGGACAAAGCATTAGGTGTCTGGCTAGACAACATGCTGGTCAAAGGGTGGATTGTAAAGAAGCCTTCATCTGTGAGCTTGCCAGTAGTATTTGCAGAAAAATCAGACAGAACCCTGCGTTCTTGTGTGGATTACACTCTCTTGAACAATGTGACTGTTCCAGATTGTTATCCCCTTCCTCTAGAAGCCTCTATTGCCCAATCCATTGCCAAGTCTAGGGTCTTTTCCAAGTTGGATCTTGTCAACGCCTTCAATCAGGTTGGGGTGGCAGAAAAAGATGAGTGGCTTACAGCTATCAAAACCCGACGTGGCTGCTTCCAATTCAAGGTAATGCCATTTGGGTTAAAAAACGCGCCTGCCATCTTCCAGCGGGTCATCAAGGAAGCTTTAGGAGACTTGCTCTTCTCTTGTGCAGTTTCATATATTGATGATATTCTGATTCATTCACCAAATGCCAAGACACATGCCCAAGATCTGGTTGCTGTGGTAAATGCTATCTAAAAAGCAAATCTGTTCATCAAACCCAGCAATTGTGAGTTTTTCAAATCACAAGTCACTTTCCTGGGGAATTTGGTTCTGAAAGATGGTCATGCGGTGTCTCCTGATAAGGCCCTTGATTTGTGTGAATGGGCCACCCCACAGAACCAGAAGGAGTTACAATGCTTCTTGGGTACTTTCATATTCCTCAAGAAGTTCTTGCCCGCTATCTCAGAGCTGGCAGCCCCTCTTCACCCCTTGGCTGGTAAAAACGCACCTTTTATCTGGACACCCCAATGTCAGCAGGCGTTTGAGGCTGTCAAAAGGGTCTTTGTGTCTACACCAGTTCTTTGCCATGCTGACACATCCAAGCCATTTATTGTGGCCTGTGATGCTTCCAATGTGGCCATCAGGGCAGTTCTCCTTCAGGACCATGATGGGCATGAACTCCCAGTTGCATACTATTCTTGGAAGTTTGCATCCAATGAGCAATCCTGGGCCATCTTTGACAAAGAACTTCAGGCTGTGGTGGACTCTATTACCCATTGGCGTCACCATCTCCAAGGAGCCAACCATGAGTTTGTAGTACGTACAGACCACAAGGCGTTATGTTATTTCTGGAAACCCCAGAAGTTGCTCCCTTGTCAGGCTAGGGTTATGCAGACCCTCTCAGCTTATAAGTTCAAGTATGAGTTTGTCTCAGGCTCTCTCAACATTCTCCCCAATCTGCTCAGCTGTAACCCATCAATGTTCCCATCCAATGCTGAGGACAATCCCCAGATCACTCTCATTCCCACATTGTCAGTTCTGTCGCCCACACCGGGACTTCTGGCCCTATTGGTTCTGGTTCTGGAGTTCCCATTAGTCTTGCCAGGGTCTCTCCTTCATGATGTTGTATCCACCCAGTACACATTGCCAGATGGACAGGTGATACTGTCTAAACTTTCCCCAGAACACCCATTATTGGGCCCTTATGTTCTAAAGGAAAGGATAGTTTACCAAAACAACCAGGTATGGGTCCCTAAATCCTTGAGGGAATGTATCCTGACAGAACATCACAACTCTCCACTGTTTGGACATCCTGGCTCATCCAAATTGTTGAACCTGATCCAACGCACCTACAGCTGGCCAGTAATCACCAAAGAGATTACACCTTGGATCAAGAAATGTGTAACCTGTTCCTGTTCCAAGCCAGATTGCTCTGGAAATAATGGCCTTCTACACCCCCTGCAACAATCACAAGGTCTGTGGTCCTCCATTTCAGTAGACTTTGTGGTAGAATTGCCTCCATCAAATGGTTATGATTCCATCATGGTTGTGGTAGATTGTTTTACCAAGTATGCTGTGTTTATTCCTTGTCTCACCACTCTTAACTCCCTGGGAATGGCCAATTTGTTTGTGAAGCACATCTTTACCAACTTTGGGTTGCCTCAGGAGATAATTAGTGACAGAGGTCCTCAGTTCACCTCCAGGTTCTGGGAGGACTTACTGAATATACTGAACATCAAACCTTGCTGCTCAACAGCATATCACCCACAATCAGATGGACAGACAGAAAGAGTTAACCAGACCATGGAGCAGCACTTGAGATGTTATGCAAATGCGGCAATGAACTCTTGGTCAGAAAATTTGCCTCTTGCACAGTTTGCATATAACAACTCAGTACACTCCTCAACAGGTACCTCTCCCTTTCAGGCAACCCTTGGATTCTCCCCATCCCTTGCTATTGGTCCTACTTTGCAGGCTCATGTTCCAGCTGCGGCAGACATGGCTGAGCACCTCAAGGCCACTCACATCAGGGTACAGAACTCCTTGTCCAAATCCATACAAGCTTACAAAAGGGCGTCTGACAAGAATAGGCGTCCTGCTCCAAACTACCCTGTAGGATCACTTGTTATGCTAGATGCTACCAACATTCAGATGAAAGTTCCGGCCCGCAAGTTTGCTCCAAAACAGTTAGGTCCATTCAAGGTATTAGAAGATAAGGGCAATGGGGCTTACGTGCTGGATCTCCCACCCTCTTACCGCATACATACTACTTTCAATGCCTGTTGCTTATCCCCCTTTGAAGGACTGCTACCTTCCAATGCAGGTCCTACAGAGGTTGAGGGAATTCCCAAATATGAGGTAGAGGAAATAATAGCCTCCTGTAGGGTGAGGAAGTCTCTCCAGTACTGTGTATCATGGAAAGGATACCCAGCGTATGACAATAGCTGGGTAAGCTCCAAAGATTGCACAAATTGTCAAGAGCTGGTATTGGAGTTTCACCGTAAGAATCCTGAATCCCTAGGTCCCCCTCATGGTCTATTGGCCTTAAAGATTCCTAAGGCCCACAAAAACTTCTCCCTGGCTGATCATTCCCAAGGAGGTATCCATCCCCAACAAGAAGGAAAGGATAATGTAAAGTTCTGTGGCCCACCTTTGGCCCTAGATCAGGATGTATTTCCCAGACCATCAAAAAAGGTGGCCTGCGTGCAGGCAAAACCCCTCCAAAACCTGGAGGACTTGGCTCACACGGTAGACAAACGCTTTGTGTTGGCCTTCCCAGCCGAAGTTCTCATTTCCCCTTTGGAGTCCCCTCCAACTGCAGAAGAGACATTAATTTGGTTGGATTGCTTGTTGTCCTGGTGTTGCCCGGTCCTGAAACAATTAGCAAACCAACAAAAAAATGCGGGCCACATGAAGTTGGAAAGGTCAAATCTGCAGCCCAGGGAAATTGGGTACCAAAACCCGCAACCAGAGGTGTCCCAGGTAGCTAATTCCTCCGGCCTGGGAGTCCCCTGGCCCAAAACAATTGGGTTCCGGAGCTCTCCAGTGGAGACGTCAGAGGAAGGCATTAGGGGAAATGCGCACCCTGAGTCCTCGGAAGGCTCCTAGCCAATAAAGGGGCTGAGTCTTACATCTGGCCCCGCGGCCCCTATTTTCTGGGTCTCAAACCAAGATAAGATTGGCTAGTACTCTTTAATAGGCTCCCCTTTAGATTGCACTCTGATAGCCCCTTTCATAACCCCTCCTGTCCTATCACCCCCCCCCTTTGCATAAAATGGAAGCATGGGCTGTCAGGTCCCTTGCTTACCAATTCCAATTGTTGAATAAACTCCTGACTTTGCAAATCTTTTGTATTTTAAAGTTTGTTTAACAATAAAGGTATTTATCCCAACTCCCGCTGTTTTTCCCGCCTCCCGCTTTCTCTGGCCCGCCTGCCTGTCCGCCTGTTGTTTTTTGTTTGGAATTGTTCCGAGAACAATAACTTGGACCATTCCCTGTTATTTACCCAAGCACTTAATTGTCCCTGCCAACCGCCTTCCCTGGCCCACCTGACTGCCTGCCTGCCTGTTGTTTCTGTTGGGAATTGTTCCGAGTAATAATTTGGATCATTTCTTATTATTTACCTGTGCACCTGGTCTGTCCGCCCAGTAGTCTTAGCAAAAGAAGGGTACCTGCTGGAATCATGTTGTCACCTTGGTACAAGATGGCTATGTGGATACTGGTGCCCATTTCCCTCTTGTTCTGGTCCTCAAACCCAGTCTTTTGGAGCAAACTTTCCTTGATTTCTCAATCTTCTGAGTTTATTCCTAGTCATTTTACAAATGTAATTGAGCATCTCACCCAGATTCCCTTCAAACCAGGATCCTATGGGTTGTTCTCTTGGTTGTCTTCTCATCTTGAAAAGTTGTTGCCACCTTTGGAATCTGTGACTACTGAAACTCCTTCTTCTGACTTGGTCAATCCTTCCCCCTTGCGCCAAAACCCTGAGTCAAATACAGAGGCCCCTTTCACTTGGGATTGCTCTCTATGGTTACTTACTGGAGCCATGGTCATGGCGTTGGATGCATACTTCCCTCCCCTTTCACATCTGGTCTCCTTTGGGAGGCCCCTTTGATTGGCTATCCCAGTCTTGCACTGGATGGCATCCTGGTGGTTGGTCCCACCAGGATGGGAGCCAGACTTTGTTAGTCTAGCCCCCCTCTCTTACAGTTGTTGCATTTGCAACAGCCAATTTTGACACTGTGCGCCCAAATTTCTCCAGCAGGTAAGCTATGGTGTGCTCAATTGGGAAGCAGAAACAATCATCCACATGGGCCTGGCCTATCTCTGGTATATTCTTTAATGTGAGCTTCTCCAGGAAGTCCCAAACAAGCTCAATGGAGTTTACACAGTAAAATCCATTGAGGACCACTGGGTCAATGCGGACCAATTGAGCATCCTTGTAGGTAGTAACTTCAACTTGGATGCCCCTTCTTCATGTGTCAGCTCAGCTAAAGCCTCCTGTAACATTGAAAAGGTCCTGTGAATTCTGTCTTCAAGCTCCTGTAAGACAGGGGGGACAGAAACAGCTGCTTGGCCATGTGATTGGCATAATTGGCGTAAAGGTGGCAGGGACAAAGAGGACCAGGACCTGGCGTATTTTGCCATTGCTATTTTATAAAAAAAAACAGGTAAGTATTTCCAAATTTTTATGATTTTTTTATTAGATTATCTTATTCCGTGATTTTCTTGCTTGTAGCCTCTGCCAGTTTGGTCATTCTTGGCACAAGCAGTTGTGTGGGCATCTCAGTGTCATCCTTGTGGGCCCTCTTGGTTGGTTTAAGATGTTCATACATCTCAGGGCCGTCAGCCCAGACAGACAATGCAGAAAATTTGCACACATTAAAATTCAGGCCCTCAACTACAGTTTTTTGAACGTTTAGAGCACGCTCAATGGTTTTCTCCAATGTGTCAGGCATCTTGGCCATGAGCGCCTTTGCAGACACCTTGTTGATTTTCTTGCCTGTTAGGACAGCAGACTTCACCTTTGCTTTGACTTTGTAATTAATATTTTTGATCTTTGCAATTGCAAGGTCAAGGTCTTTAAGCAGCTTCTCCAATTCTCTCATTGATTTTTTACTGACCTTTGCATATTTTTATAGCTTTCATCCCAATAAACTGTGTGTTATTCTGATATTATTAACTCTTTTTTTATCCCTGTTTGTTTGCCCATTTACCACAATATCCCATCTTTTTACCCATTTTGTATATTTTTTATGCTTAGCTCAATATGTGTTGTTTGCTTTGTGTTGCATTGCATTGCTTCCATAATCACCATATTATTTTTAGTTCTTTAGACAGCCCCTAGTTAAAATGTTAGCAACAATTTGGTGATCAATTAAATTTAAGTTAGAAAATTATATTTTTTGTGTTTATATAAAGTTGTTACTGATCCAAATTCAAAACCTTAATGATAAACTTTAAGCTAATCAGGAGCCAAGTGATAAAGTGATTGTTGTGACATAAAGGGTCATTCAATAATTCTTTGATGCAAGTATGCTGATTAATCTGATTGGCTGGTTGTTTTGCCATTGTAAAACATTGCTGCTGTGGCAAGTTGTTGGTGGACTAGTGCTAACCCAGCAACCAATTGAGCACTAGTCCATGACCAACTTGCCATGGCAGCAATGGCACACAATGACAAAACAACCAGCCAATCAGATTAATCAGCATACTTGCATCAAAGAATTATTGAATGACCCTTTATGTCACAACAATCACTTTATCACCTGGCTCCTGATTGGCTTAACTTTAACATTAAGGTTTTGAATTTAGATCAGCAACAACTTTACCTAAACACAATTAACCTATAATTTTCTAATTCAAATTTAGTTGATCACCAAGTTGTTGTTAATATTTTCACAAGGGGCTATGGTTTGGTGCTAAAAATAACTGTGTTCTGGATCTAGATACACAGCATAGTAAGAATACAATTTTATAGAAATAAGCTGGACATAAAGAATAAAACTAAATATAAATAAAGAGAAAATAAACAATTAAAATTCAAGATAAAGATAATATATATAGAAAGTTTTTGGCTGCAAGGAGTTTATGTGGGAGGAGAAGAGTGATGCATATTAGGCAGAATAGTGCAGGAAGGAAGGCGTTGAGATGGTGCTGGCCTGAAAGGTCTGATATTGAATGGTAGGGGCTGGCGGGTGGGGGATGTCAGGGGTTGAACCAATCAGATCTATTGAGATGGCTGACATATAACACTTTTTATATTCCTTGTCCATCACTGGCTGGATTGGTTGGTAGATGGCTATGGCACAGGGTGGGAGGTGCTTGCCCTTACATGATTGGTTGCCCATGTTTACATGGAAGACAATTTGGGCAAACAAGTCAGCCACCATCTTTTGACCAAAGAAAGAATCATGGTCAAGGACCCCAAGATAGAGATTGTTGAAAGCCTATGGGCGGCGCTCCTGGACTGTGTCTCTAAAATTAAAGAACACAATATTGGCCAGATTAATGTCTGTGTGGCTGGCTGGGTAGACTGAGTCCTGATTCCCGCTTCCTTGGATTGTCTTAATGGAAGTGCAGCTACTCTTTATCTGGTGGCTCAAGAAACCCCAATAGGAGGAATTTGAGCCATCCCAGTAGTCAAGTAATCCACCAAGGATATGGCTATACTTATATACATTAGCGTAATCAGGGGTTTTCTGATAATAGACAAACCCCTTAGCTTAAACATCCAGGAATGCACCAATGAAAGTCCCCCTCTTGACCTTCTTCCTTTCATTCTTGGTGCTGGCTTTTCCTTTCTCACCAAACTTTTCAAAAGCTACTGACAGCTTGTAAGGGGATGAATATATGTCATCTGATAGGCCTTTAAAGCATCAGACCAGTGTGGATTTGATGGTATGATCATATAGGGAATCCTCAGCGCCATCCCATTGGTTGCCGGCAAAATTTGTAAGAACCCTAATTGAAGCCACATTTCCGTGCATCCAGAGCTTCACCATACGCTCATAAACCCAAATGACATGATGCTCAAGCTGCTTCCAGACCTGGGTTAGAGGAAGCTTAAGGTCCTGCTGCAGGAGATTGAGCATGATTGGTTATGCCTTGCTGATCTGAGACTCTTGATGTGAGAATTGGGGAGCAGGTTAAATGGAAATAAAACCAAGCTCTCAACCACAATAACAATTGTAGTTTTGGCAACAACTGAAAGGTTGTTGCCAGCAATTCCTGGGAGGCCACATGGGGGAAGTAATCAACTGAACACCAAAAGCAACAGAGAAAAACAAATGGTCAAATAAGACTAACATATTTTGAACTTTATTAGAGTATAGAATGATAAGCAAGGTCTTTTACAACTCTTGTATCCATTTAAGGGGAGAGGGAATTGGGGTGTGAGATTAAATTTCACTAAACTAATTGACCAATGAAATGAGCAAATATGAGTGCATTTCTCAAAGCGGGAAAATCTTGACAATTTTTGAATGGACAGAATCAAAAAGGAAAACCAACTCAACAAAAAAATTGAGGAACATGCTTTGGATGTAATTACCACTGCTCTCAGCTGCTCTTGCACATGATATTTAATCAGAGGTGTCTCTTGGGTGGGTTAGGTGGGGAATCTTTGGAATAATTCCATAAGTATTAATTTGAGGGCTTTTCTTGGGCTTTTTCTGTCAGAGCCCAGAATGCCCTGGACAATCAGCTGACCTCCCTAGAGGCAAAATGGCCCACATCCTGGGAATCATTACCAACTGCCTCCCAGAGTGAAACCCCCCTTTGAATAACAAATGGCCTGGGATTTGAGAGGCCCACAAGCCTCAAATCCCTGGCATTTATCTATTACAAATTTGGCACACTTTACTATATAGAAATTATACATCAAGAACATGATTATTTGATTGTGCAATTGGGTTCTCAATTGCTTGTGGGTTCTATAATTATCTGTGGCACCTTGGTATCTGCAGCTCAAACAAGGTTCCTGTTATGCTAGCCAATACCCATCCATCCCTAAGCACAAGTACACAATTTGCAAACAAAAATGCCAGTTTGACTGAAAATGATGCCACCAGATCTCCGGTGGCACAAAATGCTTCACTTTCACCAGTAAGTATAAGTAGTGAGGAGGAAAAGCCCTCCTCACTGTTAACATCATAAAATAAACAACTTTATGCCCAGGACCGGCAACCGCCAGAATTAACTCATTCTGCAAGTTGACTTACTATATGTTGACAATCAGAATTAAAAATACTTTGATGTCAACAGCATTCAAAAGTCAGAATTAAGTTTTAACTCATGTAGACTACTAAATGTAGACACTTTTTTAATAAGAAGAAACCTGTTTCCTGAACATTTTACTTAATAAAAATTAAGCTTCAAGATACTTTTTAGGGTAATGTGACAACATAGATTTTAAAAAGTCCATAAAAAATTATACATGACAATTAAAAAATTTCATAAAAATACACTTTTATTTTATTTTACTATGAAATTAGCTATCTTTACTATAATAAATTTTTTCTCACTTATAAAAACAAAAAAAATCCAATACACAAAAAGATACTACATAAAAATTAACATTTTATAAGAAAATATAATAATCAGAAACAGTAATATAAAGTTTTTTCTATTTTGAAAACTACAAAAAACATATAATTTACTAGTAAAATACCAATATAGGCCATGTAATACAGTCTAAAGCATCAAACTATTAATAGAAAATAAATGATTTTTATAAAAACAGTATAATAAATTATTAATGAGTTATTTAGAATAACTATTTATTTAAAAATATTAAACTTAATATATAAAAACTATATAAAAAATTAGACAATACTCAATAATTTTAATTAAAAGCTAGACTGTGATCACCTGGTTGCCATTAAGAACTGTGGCAATCTTCTTGATGTATTCCCTAATCTCTGAAAGCTTATATTTGGCCTTGAAAACTTCCTTGATCTTCTCTTGATACTGTTTCTCTTTGGTGGTTCTCTTCTTCTTGTATGGGTGGTTCTCAATATTTCTGATGGATGCAGCAGTCTTCCCCTGTTGAACTTTGAGGTGCTTGTAGAAGGTATTGTATTTGGGCTTGATTCCAAAGGAGGACTTGATATGCTTATGCCAGCCCTCCAAATATGAAGTAGTTTTCATCTCATCCTTAAGAACTGCCTGGTAGCAGTTCCAGTTGGCTTTGGCTCTGGGCTTGCTCCAGCGCTTAGTGACCTTACGTCCAATTCATTGTGGCTTGTAATATACAATGAAGTAGTAGAAGTCATCCTCATGTTTCTAGGCATATAAATCCTGACATAGAAGTTCAAAGGCTTGCCCATTATGCTCTGGCTTTATGAAGTCTAGTGATACAAATTGCTGGATTAAAAAAATTCACTTTCTCAAGGTATCCAGAGAGTGGAGCTTGCTGAAATCAGATTAACCCTTTAGCTGCCTATTAACAGCCTGTCAATAATGGAAAAAACTCCCCTGGACCTCTCCATAAAGTTATTTACAAAAGCAATAATGGGCAGTTTTATAGTCCATGATTATAGTTGAGGGGCCAAGTGCTTTATCATGAGCTTCTTGTTCTGCAGTAAGGGTGGCTTCATCTTTTTCATCATCATCTGGATTGGCTCTGGTGTTATGGCCAGGGGGACTCTTTTTATTACTGGGTAGGGATTTGATGTCCTTTTGAAGGATTTTAAAGGCCTTTATAGATCTCTTCTGTTGCCCCAGGAAGCAGAAAGTAGGCAAATGGGAGCACCTTGCCTTCAATAAGGAAATGTACAACCCATAGTTGGTAAAAAAAGACGGGGACATACTGCAAAGGTACCATCACATAACCAGGTCTCTGAATCTCTTAACTGCTCCAGGTTATGTTGTGTAGCATAGCATATAATTCTTGACTCTGATGTAGGCCCATCATCATGTAAAAGAAATACCCCATCACCATTGAACATCTTTAACTCCTCTGTCAATACTAACTCTCCTTGGACCATGGCAGATTTCTTATGAAGAAATAGATCACAGTATTTGCCACATATTACTTCACTAACTGGTTGCAGTCAGGGATGAGCTTCAGGTTCTCATTACTTAGGTGTGTGGTGGACTTAACTGCCATATCAGAAGCCATGACGTCTTTGGAGACTGGGACCATTTGGTAGAGGTACCACTTTAGAAGCTTTTCAATAATATTGATTAGAGCATTGCATGTGTGCTCTCTTTTTTCACTAGTGACTTTATCCCATCCTTCTGTGTTGATCCTGGCAGCGCAGCTTCTATCTTCACACACATAATGCTTGCTTCTTCCTTCTCTCTTTTGATTGTTGCATTTAAAAACATAGCCATCACAGGCTAAACTTGCACCTCCTTTGAAAGACATTAGAGGGGAAAACTGAGGGAACTTCTTTGGGAGCTTAAACTCTCCTTTGACGTTACATATATTGTGAACCTTTAGGGGATCCCATGGGCCAATTGGTGCTTGATAATAGTCAGACAGGTAATCATCAGGATCTTCTTTATTGATACTTGATGAGGAGGATGAAGGTGCAGATTTGTTGGGCGGTGGAGGGGAATTACCTGGAGTTGGATTCTTGCGCTTTCTGGACTGGGATGAGCTTGATTCCTTGGGACTTGATTCCTTTGAGCTTGATTCATCTGGGCTTGGCTGGGGTTCTGGACTCTTGGGTATCTTCTTTCTTCCTTGTTTGTTTAGTGGAACCTCATCTCCTTCTGATTGGTACCAGCTTGGAGAAGAGGAGGGGGCAGGGGAGGGCTCTTTGCTTTCAGGGTCTGGGGTCTTCTCCTTTGTGTTCTCTTTCTTTGGAGGCTCTTTGGCTGGTTTTTTTGTTGGGGTAGGGACTTTGGACCTTTCCAGAGGCTTTGGGTACTTTCTTGGTTGACTTGGGGCTATTTTGTGGCTTCTTGGAAGATTTTTCCTACAATAATTAAAGTATAGTTCATAAAGTAAGAATAATCAGTTGAAAAATGAATAAAATTAAATAATAATCACTTGTTTTATTTTTTATTATGAATTAAATAGTTTATAGAAGTATGGAAAGTAATTTTAGAGCTAGTTTATTAGTAAAGAATAGAGAAAACCATGTTTAAATAAAAAGTCAATATTCTGGTAGTCACAATAATCAAAAATATTTAATTTAGTTTGTCAGCATAAAAAAACACTTTAATTTTAACGTTGAAATACTGACAGTCAGCATTAAAGTAGAAAAACACTATGTAAATCACTTATAAAGCTTGGTTAATATTTTCCAGAGTTGGTTTTTTAAGGCCAAAATTGATTATTTTTAAATTTAAAATTTTTAAAGATTTGCATATGTAACTTATGAAAACTAAATGATAGGGATTTTAGAGGGAAGTCTAAAGTGCAGCCATGGGTACTTTGACCTGAAGTATCATACCATTGTATGTGTGCTTTTTGTTAAGCGGCAGTGTTTTACTAATAAACCAGTGAAGGTGTCAACATTCAGGCAGTCATTGTTCTTTTATAGTAACTCTCCTATTAAATCTTGCTTAGATTATGTCACTTTTTTTGCTTAGCCAAACCTCTTTTTTGCAATTTAGGTGTTGAGTTGATTTGACACAAAGTCAACATTATAAATACATATATAATTTCTAGTTTTACCATATGCGTTTTGGCTTAAGTGAACTTCCAGAAATAAGCTATAGTTTATCTGGTGAGCTTAAAGTAACAGTAAATATCTAAATAATACAAAAACACTCTGAAATTTGACATATGTCTTTTTTCAATGCTTATCTTAATATATATTTAATAAAAACAGTAGTATAAAATATAAAAATAGTTATTTTTAGAATATTGTGTATTTTATTAAGAAATTTATGGATTCTTATTTGGGGTCAACATCCAGATATTACTTACTGTAGTTGACCTTAATGTAAAAGTACAAAGAAACTTACATTTTCATAGTAAATTTATATTAGGTTTTTGCTTAAAATTAAGCCTTTGTTTAAATGGTGTCAACATTATGCCTTTTCCTTTTTAATTTTGCAATTCTGACTTAATAATTCACTATGAAAAATTAGCTTAGTTTTGGAAATTCCCAATTCCGGCGGATAAATACTAAAATAATGTTGACTTACTGAATGTTGACAAATTGCTGACATTCAGTAAGTCAACTTGCGGAATGAGTTAATTCTGGCAGTTGCCCCAGGACCCATTATTTTCTTGTAGGAATTATCTATTTTTGCACCAATATAATTATTCTGTTTGCATCTATTTGTGAATCTACTACACAATATAACCTCTCCTATCTGTTCCCTCCTGGTTTTGCTCCTGTCACTTTTATTGTGCCCTGCCCCAAAGGGCAGACTTCAGATCAAACTTAAAGTTTGAGTCCAAACTTAAGTTTAGATTGAAAATTTATTAGTAATTTTTCAATCAAAAACTATTGCCTTGTTTTTGCTTCTTGCTTTGGTTTTGCCTTTGGTTTTTGCTAAATTTTGCGTGTCTACACATGGTAAATTCACTTTACATAATTCCTATTCTAAATATAGGTTTCTTTTTTTACTTTAAACTCCTTTATTATGCAACTGCTGTCTTCTCTCCCCTGATACACACAGATATTTGACATTCTGTTGTCAGCAGCTTCCCCACCACCATGTGTTTCCCATCTGGTTGATCAACCAATCTGTTCAGGAAACTCCCTGTTTGCTCTGAAGATCTTCCCCAAAACTTGGTTTTCTTGCTTATAAATAAAGACACAAGAAGTGTAAGCTCTTTAAGCTGAAATTCTAAGTGGTTTTCCCAAATCACTGCCACAGGTTTTTACCTCAATCTTTTTTCTTTTCAAATCTTCAAGTTCTAACTTTGAAATTTACTTAGGTTGCATCTTTTTTAAAGAGAACTTAGGTTTATAGTGAATTAATACTTTGTTAGGTTTAAAATTGCTTCCAAAGATAAAACAGCTAGCATAATTAGAATGGAGATAGCCAGGCAACAAGCAATTAGCTTGTTGTCACCATTTTTTAACATTAGGGATAATTTGACTAGTTTTATGTTGAGATAGTCCCACAGGGAATATCCTGACATAGATATACTCTTGGTTACAAACAAATCTTTATTTAATACTTTGTTCTACATAGTTTGTTTAGAACTAGTTAACTCTATGACACCTTTTGTGTCTAACCATAAGTTTTTAGCAGGTCTTTTAAAAGTACTTCTTCAAACTGTACCTACTTTCCTTTATCTTTTAAACTTAAATTCAAATGCTTTACATGGTATAGTTTATAATCTTGTACCTTATTGGGCAAGACCTTACAACTTTGGTTAAACCATCTTGCGCTCTTGAATTGGAGTTTTTCCATCCCCACCATCTGGATCTCCCTCCTGGTCACCCTAGAGTGACCATCCTTCCTGCTATTAAGGAGATTCCTACCACTACCCCTGCCCAACGTGCCTCCTGCTCAGAATTTCAGAAAATTGAGGTTTTTTTATGTTGTTTTCTGAGGCGCGGCGCAGACATACATCTGGGAATCCTGACCTTAGGATTGGATTCATATTAAGTCTTAGTTAGAATGGTAGGGAAGGCTATGTGATTACCTTGTGTCCCTGTTTGAATAATATCTACTAGATGTGGCTAGAGAGGCATCAAAGTACTTGGAGACACAAAGATAAAAATATGAATAGAACTTAAATTTTATTGGGTAAAAAGAGTGGGAATATATACAGTGTAGCTTTACCACAAAACAGTACATGGACAGTAGGATCACTAACCACAAGCACAAGTGGGGCAAGTGAGTTGCACAGAATCAGGTAACCAAACAATTGTATTTCCTAGTTTGGATACAGACTCATTTTGAGGGACGAAAGCAAAAGAGAGAGATTTGTCCTCAAAATAACCCATCAAAGGCAAAATCAAAATATGGTGAATGGTGGCATTCACAACAGTTTATATCACAGTATTAGGGCTGGTTGACCAGGTTGTGTCCCATACTGGTAGTTGGTGTCCCCTAGCTACTGCAGTGAACTACCTGGTCATAATAGCGCCAATTGAGTACATGGCCTTCCAGGCCAGCCTGCCTCCCCTGTGGGAGTCCAGTTGGACTCTGGCATGGGCCATGACAGTATGTCAACCTTAAAAAATCAGTAACACTGGGCCCCTATTCTTCTTTGATTATAGGGGTATCTTGCATGCTTTTATTTTTTACCTCAGATTACTACCTAAGACAGCATATGACCAAGAAGCAAGAAAAAAACAAAAGCCAAGAAGGAGTTGTTGCCAAGCCATCCCAGGTCCAGACTGTGACAATCTCCACCTTGAACCAAAACACTGCTGCCCCCACAAACTTTCCTGACCTGCCAAAAATGGACTTGGCTGGTTTCAGGAAAGGAATGATAATGATAAACACCCTGTTCTGTGCCCACCCCAAGAGCTTCAGAGACAAGGCTCAGAAGGTTATAATGATGGCCGCCCAACTGAAGGATAACACCAGAGAAACCTTCTTGACCAGCCTAAATAAAGACCTGGATCTCATACTCTCCTATAACCAATTCCTGGAGAGAATAAACTCTGCAACTGTGAGAGAGAGGGGCTAAACTAACTAAGTTTGGCTCCCATCCCGGGGGAAGAATCCACCAGGACACCACCCAGTGCAAGACTGGGGTGGCTGCTTGAAGGGACGTCCATAGGGAGGACATGGCAGATATATGGGGAAAGTATGAGTCCAAGCCCATCAATAGCATTCCATCAAGTAACCAGGGGGCACGCTTGGGACCTAACTCTTGCCCACCCAGATCCTCTTCTGGGACCTGTGAGACTGGGATCTCCAAGGGAAGAGAAGAAAAGGGGGCCGGGCTAGGGGTCATGGATGGATTGGAATTAACGGCAGAGAACTTGAGGTTGTCACATGTCAAGCTTCTTACAACATTCTCACTGGTGGCAAAGATATCCTGGACGCGTCCAGGGATGTTCTCCAGTAAGTGCATGAACAGATCTGGGTTAGCACCCACATAGTGAAATGAATGGGAAATACACTCCCACAGATCTGGGGTAGTACACCATATCAGCACCAAAGCTGGCGCCAAGGTGTAAACAACAAAGTTGACAAGTGCCACCAACATTTCTCTCAATATCAAAATCTGAGGTCAGCAGCAACAGGGTTGGTTCCTCTAAGATTTTTCTTATCTTTATTTTGTGGTTCAAATAAAGGACAACCAAAGAACCAACACAAACAAGAAGGTCAAAGGAGAGGCTGAGAGAAGCAAGGACAGCGGCCACAGGATAACGTTCAATCTCAAAAGTGGGCTTATAAAACTTAAAACTTAAAACTTAAAACATATAACAAGCAATAAGTAACTTGAAAGCAAAAGAACAATGATTTTGAACTTAAAGTAAATAATTATAGTGGTTACAATACTAATTTTAAAGTTCAAACTAGATTTTTGAAAGCAGCTAAGGTAAGTGTATGCAACAACACTAACATTAACTATAGAGGCTTTGAAAGCAACACCATAAGCCAGGGAAAAGCAAGCAAGGTAAAGCACAGCAATAATAATACTGAAACAAGATAGGGATAATAAGGGGACTAGTAAAAGGCCTCAAAATTTAAGAATTCAAGTGAGGGAAAGTTATAAACTTTAATTTGAAAGAATGAGCAAGCAGGGGATCAAAAGTACCCTGTCTTGCTTTAAGAGTGTAATTCAAAATTCAAGGTCACCTGACCCAGGAGCGCAGGTTTGATTGGCTGCAAAAAAAATTTCCAGGAAGATCCAGCAAGCCGGAGGGTTTTACAACAATTTACAACTTCAGCTCTGATTGGCTGGGGTCAAATTAATGGGGCAGCTCATCATTCAATCCATTTGGATTGGCATTTAAAGAATTGGCAGCAGCCCAACTTGAATGCTTAGACTTAATTAATTTCAAGTATGGACTGGCCCAAGCCAAAAAGTAGTCTAAATTAATCAGAGATTCCTCCCAAGTGGGAACTGAGTTCATCAAATTGGTATTTTCTACCTGGGAAGGGTATGCTAATATAAATCTCTCATCAATTTTATGGTCTAAATCCTCAAGGGAATTAAGGGGCTTGGCCGGCTTCTGAGAAGATTTCTTTGTGTGGTGCAGGAAGATTGTCCTATCCAGGGCTAAAGGGGGAGTGACTTTACAGTAACCACCCCTTCTGGGGCCAAGATTTAAGCCTACATGGGGTTCATCCGCCTGACCCAAGAAAGGGGCAATCTGAAGAACTATATACAAAAATTCCTATTCCTGGCAGAAGCCGCCAAGATCCCTGATGACATATTAGAGTTGCACTTCAGAAACAGTCTGAATCTACACCATGTCAGCCTATTGCCAGAGGCATGGACTTCAGCCAATCACAAGGATACCACACTGGACAGCCCTGTAACAACCAACCCCCTGGTGCTAGTAGGCCTTGCTTGAAAATGACCCCAGAAGAGTACCAACGCCATGTCAGAAGTGGGATATACTTCTATTGCAACCAGAGTGGGCACTTATCTAAGGACTGCACTAGTTACATCAACGGAACCTAAGGAGCCACCATTTCAGCAATAAACAACGCTTCCCATTCCTATCATATCATTGACACTATTTTATGTTAACATGACTATGAGGTGAACACTGTAGTCCTCCTAGACAGTGGGACAACCCTCAACTACATGTAACATAGTCTAGCTGAGAAACTGGGTATACCATTCCAGGGAAACTCCCAATTGATCACCTTGGGTAACAAGACAACAGACCTGTCCCACAAATGCAAATAGTCTGTCTCCCTGAAGTTAAATGGGAAACTCCTGCCCACCAGATTCTACATCATGGAGAAGCTTCCCAAACCTGTAGTGATAGGTTTTGAATGGTTGGTTGACCACCAACTGAAATTAGACTATATGAATCACCAGGTGAATGTTACTCATGAGAGTAAACCCTTAGAGGTCCCATGCTTGAACCCTTCAGCAAACCTCTGAGATAAACAGCATCACCATGGAATCTTGCAAAGCTGAGATCCCAAAATTCTTGAAGCCTTGTGAGTCCGTCTTCTCAGAAGAAGAAGCCACTGCCTTGCCTAAACACAGCCAGTTTGACCACACCATTAACCTACTCCCAGAAACCCAACCTAATCATGGACCTTTTTACAGTTGCAAAATGAAAGAACAAGTTGCCTTAAGAGATTACTTTGACAAGATGTTAAAGAAGGGATATAAACACGTCTCCGAATCTCTGTGTTTGTCCCCTTTACTGTTTGTTAAAAAGAAGGGCAGCAAGCTAAGTCCTTGTGTGAGCTACCAGGACCTAAACAGCATCACTGTAAAAAAACATATACCCTTTATCCAGTGCTGAAGACCTCTCAGACTAGCTTTCAGGAGCCAATATATTCTCAAAGGTTGATTTGAGGGATTCCTTGAACCAGACCCAGATCAGGCCTGGTGACAAATAAAAACCGCCTTCAAGACTAGGCAAGGTCTCTAAAAATACCTGGCTTTGCCGTTTGGGTTGTGCAACACACCCAGCACCTTTTGAACTATGATGGACGTGGTCTTGGGAGGACTCAAGAATCAGTGTTGTGTAGCTTACTTAGATGACATCATCATCTAAAGCTGCATCCCTGAAGAATATGTCAAACACCTTCAAGCTGTCCTACAACACTTCAAGGAACACAGACTCTTTGTTGAACTCCAGAAATGTGAGTTCTTCCAAGAAGAAGTAGAGTTCTTGGGATACAACGTACTGAAAGGGGGTTTTGCAATGACACCTGACAAAATAGAGGCTGTGACTTCATGGCCTGAACCTAAGAACTGCAAGGAAGAAGGAAGTTCCTGGGCCTGGCAAACTTCTGCTGGGAATTTGTCTAAAATTTTCTTTAATCTGCTTGCCCTTGACCCGCCTTACCTCCAAGAAACACCCCTTTATGTGGGATGACACGCCAGATCTGCCTTTGAGTTGCTAAAGAACGCCTTTGTGTCCACCCCCTCTTGGTAATGCCAGTTTACAATAAACCCTTCACTGTAGAGACAGATGCTTCCAACTTCACATTGGGAGGTGTTACTTCAGGAGAGGCATGATAGTAAGCTTCATCCTGTAGCTTACTACTCAAGGAAGTTCACTCTACATGAGTTGAGCTACCCCATCTATAATAAAGAGATGCTTGCTATCACCCAGTCCTTTAAACATTGGAGAAGATACTTGTGTGACGCCAACCACCCAGTGAAAATCATGACTTATCATAAAAACCTGACATACTTCTTCAAACTGTGACAACTAAACCAGCGCCAAGCTATATGGGCCCTATTCCTGGCAGATTATTAATTATTAATCAGCTATGAACCTGGAAAGATTAATATTGTACCTGATGCCCTAAGCCAAAGAGCGGAGCTTTTTCCTAGCGCCAAAGAGATTGGGGAATTCAACACTAAATCCTTGCTGTCTCCAAACATGATTGAACCAATGCTCCTATTCCTAGTACTAGCCAATTAGAAGGGAAGAAATCTAACTAGCTCAGACTTTATACCAGCACTGCATCTCTATCATGGAAGACTTATGGATAGATATCAACAGTTGATACTACCAAGCAGGTTACTACTTACACAAAAACACCCATCAACTACATGGACGCACCTATGTACCAGAAGATCCACTGCGCTTAGAGATACTGAAGGAATAACACAACCCCCCATGTCAGGACACCCTGGGCGTACAAAGACTCTCAAAGGAATCCAGAGAACCTACATGTGGTCCAGAATGAAGCCAGAGATTGAAGGATACCTCAGTGGTTGCAAGACATGTGGACGTATCAAGCCTAAGTGAGGAAAGCCAGAAGGATTCCTACAACCCCTTCAGATTTCAGAAGGCCCTTGGAAGTCACTATCAATGGACTATGTTGTGGAGCTGCCAAATTCAAAGAAATTCAATGTCATCTTTGTAATTGTCATTCATTTCACCAAAATGGCTTACTTCATCCTAATAACAACTAAAGTAATTTCAAAGAAAACAGCCACCCTATTCAGGAACCAAGTATTTATAACCATAAGCTCCCACAAGAAGTGGTCTCAGACAGAGGCCCTCAATTCATCTCCAAGTTTTGGGCCCAAATCCTAAAGGACTTGGGAATAAAAAGATTATTGTCTAATACATATCACCCCAAGAGCAACAGGCAGACCAAGAGAGTAAACCAGGTCCTTGAACATTACTTACAATGCTACATAAACTTGGAACATAACAACTGGGTAACACACCTGTCAATGGCTCAGTTTTTGTACAATAACCAAGACCACAGCTCCACCAATATGCCCCCCTTTAAAGCCAACTATGGATTCAACCCCACATGGGACACCCTTTGTCATAAAATATGCAGCCTGGGTGCTGATTTCTACAAATAGTTAGTCTACTACTTCTTTATCTTAATACTATACCTTTTGTGGTATAGTGATAGCCTGGGTAAGGACAGAAGAATATAAGAAGATAATAAGACAAAACTAGTGTTTATTGTGATAGTGTCACACTTATATAGTGGGAGGCGGGGGAATTTCCAACAGGGAAAAGGAGGCATAGTAAGAATGACCTTCCTAATGGAGGAGAGTGGATTGGCACAGCAGAAAGTCCCGCGCAAGAGAACGTTGGGTTTACAAAGCTTTTCTTAAGGAGGCAGGTTGCAATAACTTTGTTGTTCTATTATTAACCTCAGAAGTAAAGCCTGAGTCTTATGCACATTCAAAAGGCGCTTTGAACACCCATTTTAAGGGCGTTTTAAACGTCTTTATCCTTAGTAACACCAGGATGCAATAAAGCAATTGGTTGATTGTTCTGTCGCTCAATCCCTAGATGGACAACTTAATCTCTAATCCATTCAATCTGTGACACCCCTCCTACAGAGGAAGACAACAACTCAGAAGGACACAAGTGGGTCAGCAACATCCACATGTGCCCAGAACCTGAGAAGAGCAGTACAAGTATACAAGGACTTTGCCAATAAGAAACAAAGCCCTAGCCCCCAAATTGAAGTAGGAGACCTTGTGTACCTCAGCGCAAAGAACATCAGGACCACTTCCCTGTGCGCTAGCTTGAGCCCCATACAAAAAGGTCTCTACAAGGTCTTACAACGCATTGGTGCCATAGCATACCAATTAGAGCTACCCCTGGATGGAAGATTCATGATGTATTCCAGCAATTCCTGTTATTGAAAAAGAAAGGACCTTCTCTTCTGCACTAGATAGTGAGAACAGCTCCTCCACCCATCAAAAGTGGAAGCTTCACAGAACATGAGGTTGAAGCCATCCTGGGACACAAACTCTAATACCAAAAACCTTATTTCCTGGTCAAATGGGAAGGGTACCCCAGTGAAAAGATTACTTGGGAACCAGAATCCAACCAGGAGAATGCTGCTACTCTGCTGAAGTAATACAAGTCTTGGAATAAAGAGTTGTGTTCTGAAAGCTCAACTATAGTAGGGGATGATGTCAGGGCTCAGAATTCCCTGGACAATCAGCTGGCCTCCCTAGAGGCAAAACAACCCACAGACTGAGAATAATTACCAACTGCCTCCCAGAGTGAAAACCCCCCTTTGAATAACAAATGGCCTGGGATTTGAGTGGCCCACAAGCCTCAAATCCCTGGCATTTATCTATTAAAAATTTGGCACACTTTACTATATAGAAATAATACATCAAGAACATGATTATTTGATTGTGCAATTGGGTGCTCAATTGCTTGTGGGTTCTATAAATAGCTGTGGCACCTTGGTATCTGCAGCTCAAACAAGGTTCCTGTTATGCTAGCCAATACACATCCATCCCTAAGCTCAAGTACGCAATTCACAGCCAAAAATGCCAGTTTGACTGAAAATGATGCCACCAGATCTCTGGTGGCACAAAAGGCTGCCCTTTCACCAGTAAGTATAATTAGTGAGGAGGAAAAAGCACTTCTCACTGTTGACATCATAAAATAAACAGCTTTATACCCAGGACCCATTATTTTCTTGCAGTAACTATCTATTTTTGTACCAATATAATTATTATGTTTGCATCTATTCATGAATATACTGTCACAGTAGGTTCCATCATGCCAGGTGTTATCTGCCCAAGCAAGAAGGCTCAAAAAGCCGGAAACCCTTTATCAAAATTGACCAAGTTAACAGATTTAAATCAAACAGTCAATTGGAAATGGGTTACAGCTGCTCCAGTCTGTCAGCTGAAACCAGTTTCTCCTTGAAAATTGATGTTGATAAATTGGCGTAATTTAAGGGTCACCCAATATGAGCTTGTTAATCAGCATGGTCATCAGAAACTGATCACACAAGGGTTCTTTGCAACCTGGACCAGATACTTACTTGACAATGTGGAAGGAATAGGAGGTCAAGACTCAAGTGGTATTGCTTAGTCAATTTTCTGATATATATTGAATAAATTTCACTGTATCAACTCTAAGAGTTGAGTTCTCCCAAAATTTTACTCAATAAAAATCATTTATCCCCAATTCTAATTTACTTTTCAAAATGCATCCTGTGGTTGGGTTGTTATGATATATTCCGTACAATCTAATTCTCAACCAAATCATTTCTGGAAGATGGGGTCCTGCAGTTGAAACTTTGTCATTGGTGCCGCCCAATGTTAATTTTGCGTCAACCAATTTTGAAGCTCCCCCATTCTTGAAACTGAAAATTGTGTTACCTCCCAATGTCCAGAATTTTATTCTGAAGATTTGTTGATGCTGTCTCAGGCCATTTATTTTGGGCTACTTTGGTTAGGATTAATTGTTTTGCTTAATCCTTGTATTGCAATTGGAAATTTTACAAAAAGATATTTGAAGCCACATTGGTGGTTAATAATTAATTCTATGTGGATTTGGGTGGTAATTCCCCATCACTTAGAAACAGCTTCATACTATCCTGCAATTTCCGTCACATTACTCAACTCTTCTACATCTGAGTTTTTGGAAGCAGTTTGTCATAATTTTGTGTTTCTTTTCTCCTGCTCTGTTGAGATATCTGCATTTACCATGTTTATTTGTATCAGTTCCTTTCTGAGCTTTCAGTTTGGGCTTTTCTTTAATTTGTGGTTTTCATCTCCAGTTGCAGTTGTTGAGACTGGATCTTCTGTTTCTTATTTCTGTTGTGTCATGTCATTTTGGCGTCCAGATTATTTTCCTGCCCCACCCACTGATGAAATTTTGTATGAATTTTTGTTGGCTTTATAATTATATTCTGGTTCTAGCCTTAGTCACAAATCTCAAGTTTACCATGTGATGACAAAGTTTTCAGAAGATGCTTGTGAATGGTTGTTGTCTGCGGTGGAGCGCAATTCACATGTTTTGACAGAAAGTGCATCTTATTACCCTTTGTTGAAAAATATGTGTGTATCTATTGAGGAGCTCAGATTATATTGTAAGCTGTATGCCTTCCATCAGGGTACAACTCCACTTTCAATATTCCTTCCTTAATTTCTGTCCTACTGTTGTACAATCAATGTTCCCGAGGTGAATAAACTCTCAGTGTTGTGGTTAGCAGTTGACCAGACTGCCCAGGACTTGGCAGTCTTGGATTCCCTGTTAATCATAACTGAGGCCCTGGTAAGCCAAATTCTTTCTCTGGTCTCAAATCCTTCCACTTCCAAGCAAGGTATGTTGGTAATTGAGGACAAACCCGCTGTGCGCTCCTGGTTTTCTGGTTCTTGCTCCGCGGTAGTTCCTTCCAACCAAAGCCACAATTTTTCTCTCCCTAGCCCGTCTCAGTTGCAATTGGCAGTGGTGAACAAGCCTGCCAATGTAAAGGAGGCCCCAGTAGTGTCCAGTCCCAATAGTTCCTTGGCAATGCTTCAGCATGTCATACCTTCAAAGCCTTCTGTAGTTACGTCTGAAGAGTTGCCCCTTGTCCCCATTGATTGTGATCATCCCGTTCTTCCAGCTGCTGTCCAAGAAATGATTGAGCGTCCTTCCAGGAGCATCCTGCCTCCTTAGCTGCCATCCGTACCGCCAAAGAGAAGCAGAACCCTGCCAAGATTTCCACCTTTGCTGCAAATAAATCCACTTCTGGTTACTTCTTGTTTTATGGTAGCATTGATAGCTGCCAGACTGTCTATCAGCCAGCCATTTTGTTGGATACAGGTGCTTCCAAGAACTTCATGAGTGTGGAGACTGCCAACTTGTTACAACTCAAGTACCACCCTGGAATGCTTGTTAGGGGTGGAAGCTTTCAAAAATTTCCCTCTTTCCAGCTGAAGAAGCCATTAACCTTTGTAGTTTTGAGTCAGTCTTTTGCTGTGAGGTTCTCTGTTTGCTCCTCACTGATGTATTCTATCATTTTGGGTGTGGGTTGGTGGAGAGATCATAATGTATCCACCTTACTGATAGAAAATGCTTTACAGGTGGGACACTCTTTGGGTATATCTATTTGTATTCTGCTGTTAGGCATTTCCAAAATGAAGCAATCCTCTCAGACTATTCAATTGGTTCCTGTCCCTGTCCCTGCAAGTTTGGATTTACCGGCATGCTTACAACCCTAGTCCGCGGCGTTTGACGCTACCAGAGGCAAGGTCCTTCCCAAACACACTCAGTTTGACTTTGACTTTAAAGTTACTGTTGATCTGATTTGAATTGCATACCCTATTTACCCTTTAACCTTGAAGGAAGATGCATGTTTGGAAGAATGGACTCGTGACATGCTGGCATAGGCTATATTTTTAAAAAGGCTTTGTCAATTTGTTCCCTGTTGTTGTTTGTTCAATAGGCTGATGGGCTCCTTTGTCCTTGTGTTGACTACAGGAACTTGAATAACATCACAATCCCTGATCCCTACCCTTTACCTCTCAAAGCACAGATCTCTAGGTGTGTTGAGAAGGCTAAGGTATTCTCAAAACTTGATCTGTTGAATGCTTTCAATCAAATCAGGATTGCAGAAGGAATGGAATGGTTAACAGCATTCCAAACCAAGAAGGGTATCTTTCAGTTTTAGGTAATGCCTTTTGGATTGAAGAATGCTCTGGCTTGCTTTCAGTAACTAATTGATTCTGTCTTGGGGGATCTCCTGGGTGTATGTGCCATTGCGTAAATGGACAATATCTTGGTGTTTTCTCCAGATGAGGAGTCACATAAGGCCCACCTGTCAGCAGTTGTGGAGCGCATTCTCCAGGATAATTTGATTATCAAAGGGAGTAAGTGTGAATTCCTTAAATGTAATGTTACCTTTCTGGGTAATATTATCTTTGAGGATGGTCACACCATTGCCCCTGACAAGGAATACTGCAGTTCAAGAGTATACTACGCCTGTGACAGTATCCCAACTCCATAGTTTCTTTGGTACCTGCACATTCATGAACAAATTCACCCCTCACTTGTCTGAGGTGGCCGCCCCTTTATATTTGGCTAGTGAGAAGACAACTCTGGTCTAGACGCCTGAGTGTGCAGATGCATTCACAGCAGTCAAGGCTCTTTTGTTGTTGTCACCTGTGTTGAGACATGTGAATCCTGAGCTTCCTTTTGTGATTTATACAGATGCATCTAAATACAATGTGGCTGGTGTGTTGTTTCAGACTGCTGGCAATGGGATTCAGAGACCAGTAGGGTATTTCTCCCAGAAGATGGAGGCTTGTGAACGCAACTACATGATTTACGACAAGGAATTGTTGGCTGTTGTGGAATTGTTAAAGCATTGGCATCACCATCTCATATTGACACGACATCCATTTGTAGTAAGAACTTACCACAAAGCTCTTCTATATTATTGACAATCCAGGGTTTTTTCAGGTTGTTGATCCAGATGGCATGGTGACCTGACAAGATACAAGTTCTGCTACAAGTTTGTTAAGGGATCTGGCAATCACTTGGCCAATGCACTAAGCTGGAATCCTTTCCATCTCCCAGATGCTAGTATGGATGCCAAGTTTAAAACACATACTATGATTCCAGATGAGGCTGTGGTACCTTTTGTATTGCCTCCACCTGCTGTGCTGGCCACCATGTCCTTAACAGAGGGCACAGACCTGGACTTATATTCCAAAGTTAAGTTCCTGTAACCTCTTTCTAAAGATTATGATAGGCTATTAGAGCTAGCATGTACAAACCCAGTGGGTCAGCCTCAGGGTTATCATAAGATAGGTCCCGTCCTATATCATCAAGGTTGCTTGTGGGTTCCAGAAGGAACTATTTGGGACAAAATCATGGAGACTCATCACACATGTCCAACAACAGGCCATCCAGGGAAAAACAAAACAGTGGAACTAATCCGCCGCCAGTTTTACTGAAAAGGTTTGACAGTGCAGGTAGCAGCTTTTGTTTGAGATTTCCTGGTATGTGTTTGATCTAAGGCCAGTTGGAATAAAACTACTGGTTTACTGGTTCCACTTCAGCCTGCTGCGGGTCCCTGGACGTCTGTGTTGGTGGATTTCATTGGTGAGCTTCCCAATTCCAATGGGTTTAATGCAATCATGATGGTATATTGTTTTACAAAAATGGCGCACTTTGTACCTTGCTCAACCACAATTACTTTGGTGGAAACAGCTAAGTTGTTTGTGAATAGATTCTTCTCCCTACATGACATTCCAATGGAGATTGTGAGTAATTGCGGGCCCCAATTCATTGCTCAGTTCTGGGAAGCTTTCACTGGAATTCTAGGTATCAAATTGTGCCGTTCCATGGCTTTCCACCCCCAATATGATGGACAAATGGAGAGGGTAAACCAAAGTTTGGAGGTCTACCTATGTTGCTATACTAATGTGCAACAAGATGACTGGTGTGATAATCTACCCATGGCCGAGTTCACATATAATAACGCCCCTCACACATCAACTTAAGTATTGCCCTTCTATGCTAATGTGGATTACAACCCTTCTTCCAATATGGGTCATTGTTTAGTTAGCAACGTGGAAGCTGCAACTGATCATGCTGCTGCATTGAAGCAGGTTCATCAGGAGTTCCAGGTTACTCTCGCCACCGCTGTGATAACTTACAAGGAATATGCAGATTGCAAGCGCCAGGAAGGTCCAACTTGCAGGCTGGGTGATCTAGTCATGGTTGATGCTTGCAATATAAAACTGAAGGTTCCCTGTCAAAAGTTAGGTCCTAAGCAAGTTAGTCCCTTCAAAGTTGAACGTCCAATTGGCCCCTCCGCCTATCGGCTGGATTTACCTCCTGCTTTCAAGATTTTCCACACCTTTCACTAATGTCTGCTTACTTCCTTTAAAGGTACAGGGACTCCTTCTTCCCAACCCATTCTTGTGGAAGGAGAACCTGAGTATGAGTTAAATTGTATTCTGGCTTCCTGCAAGAATTGACAACACTTGGAATATTTGGTGTTTTGGAAGGGTTACCCGTATTCTGAAAGCTCCTGGGTTCCCCACTACAATTGTTCTAATTCCTCAGATCTGATTCACAAGTTCTACAAGCGCAATCCCACTGCTATTGGTCACCCCAAACTTACCTTAGCTGCAATGAAACTCCTGCCTGCCCACAAGAATTTCTCCTTATCCCATCTCCCAGATGGTGGTATTGTGCCCAGGGCTAAAGCAGAGGGTAATGTCATGGTAGGTTCCATCATGCTGGGTATTATCCACCCAAGCAAGAAGGCTCAAAAATCCGGAACCCCTTTATCAAAATTGACCAAGTTAACAGATTTAAATCAAACAGTCAATTGGAAATGGGTTACGGCTGCTCCAGTCTGTCAGCTGAAACTGGTTTCTCCTTGCAAACTGACATTGATAAATTGGCGTAATTTAAGGGTCACCCAATATGAGCTTGTTAATAAGCATGGTTGTCAGAAACTGATCACACAAGGGTTTTTTGCAACCTGGACCAGATACTTACTTGACAATGTGGAAGGAATAGGAGTTCAAGACTCAGGTGGTATTGCTTAGTTAATTTTCTGAGTTATATTGAATAATTTTCACTGTTTCAACTCTAAGAGTTGAGTTCTCCCAAAACGTTTACTCAATAAATCATATATACCTTGGTATAACTTTAACTTCAAATAAATCATGTAGTTGGGTTGTTACACTAATCCCCTACAATCTGATTCTCAGACATATCATCACTGAAAGATGGGGCCCTGCTGTTGGCACGTTGTTGTTGACTCCACCCAATGTTAATCCCATGCCTGCCAATCTTGGAGTTGTTCCACCTACCTTCAAAACTGATAATTGTGTTGCCTCCCAATGTCCAGAATTTTATTCTGAAGATTTGTTGATGCTGTCTCAGGCCATTTATCTTGGGTTACTTTGGTTAGGATTAATTGTTCTGCTTAATCCTGGTATTGCAATTGGAAATTTTACAAAAAGATATTTGAAGCCACATTGGTGGTTAATCATTAATTTTATGTGGATTTGGGTGGTAATTCCCCATCACTTAGAAACAGCTTTATACTATCCCGCAATTTCCGTCACATATACTACACAACATAACCGCGCCTATATGTACCCTCCTGGTTTTGCTCCTGTCACTTTCTTTAAACCACCTTGTGCTCTTGACTTGGAGTTCTTCCATCCCCACCATCTGGATCTCCCTCCTGGACACCCTAGAGTGATCATCTCCTAGCTACAGCAGTGAGTTATCTGGTCAGAATAGCGCCAATTGTGTACATGGCCTTCCAGGCCCAGCCCGCCTCCCCTATGGGAGTCCAGCCAGACTCGGGCATGGTCCATGACATTTTTAGTAACTTTTGGATAATTGTTCAAGCGCAATTTGGTGGAGGTCCCCAAGCATCTGGTAAGAATCAAAGTGGAGGCCTAAGGGGGAGGTGTAACTTTACACTTGGGCCTTCTTTGGCTTCTTGGCTGTCCTAATCTGGCCCCCCCTTTCCATGACGTTATTGAATTCCTGCATGATTGTAGCTTGTGTAAACTTCAATTGGCTGGCAATCTGTTTCCAGGTCAGACCACACTTTTTGAGTGCCACAATTTTGTGAAAAATTCAGGTAGTAACAATTCAGTGTTTGGTGTATTGGGTCATAGGAGCTGAAGCCTGATTATTTGTAGGGGGAGCAAGTTGGGTGTTGACGAGAAGTTGTTCCAAATAAGGGTTGTTATTATGATTGGCTGGTTAGTTGGCAGCTTGTTCAGGGGTGGGAAAGGGGGAAGGCAGAGGTAGTTGCTAAGTGGCTCTCAAACAAGTCAAAGACATAGGGGTCAGGGATTGTTTTGTTTGGCTCCTGGGGACGGCATCCAGGAGGACACAGAAGGAAATCTTTATAATAAAAGATTTGAGGTTTGAAGCTAGCCTTGGGTTAGCTCTTCAGGGCAAAATTAAGGGCATGCACCTTAATTTCCTGGAATACAAGATGTGAAATTCCTTTTGGCAAAAAGGAAAGGAAAAAGCTTGAAGAATATTAAAGCCAACACAAATGTGGATAAACTTGTCTTTATTAGGAGAAAAGATTCTACTTAAATAGTAGACAAGGGTTGATGATCACTCATTAGGTAGACAGAGTGGCAGAGGGGGTCACGTTGGGATGAGGTCATACCAGATCAGTCAAGGGCAGGTATGATATTACGGAATGGGTGGATATTGAACCAGACCCATTTTCAGAAGGGGAGGAATTACCAAAATTGAAAGCAAAACCAACTAAATCTTTACACATATCAATATTTGAAGGCCATATCAAAATGGCATTAATGGCGCAATTTCTGACAGAGGTCAGGTACAGGTCAGCTTTCTTGTTACCCACCTCAAAGGCTTGGGTATAAATGGGTGCCTCCACGTTCTGAGCCTCACCTCCACGGAAGCTGCCTTGGCTGCTGATGTCTTGTTTGCTGGTGCCATCAAAAATGTTGTTATTAAAAACCATTGAAAAACCTAGGATAAAATCACTAAAAGTAGAAATTTTAAAATTTCATGATTTATTTTTATTGTAATAACAAGTCCATATTGTAAAGTTTTCAAAACCATTTTACACAAATCAGGAGCCATGAAAATGAATAAGATGCCTGTTTCTAAATTGGATAGCTGTTATTTCTCTAAATTTAGGCTGCTCATACTACACATCTTGTGTGACTTCATTTCATTTTGTGTTTGTGAAATCTTGCTTCTAGATTGCTCTAATTTTGTTTCATTGTAGGGTGCAATATGTCAATTCAAAAATGCCAGAGCAAAAGACGCCATCTCAAAATTTTTTCGAGATGGCGTTGTGATTTACATCAGTGAAACTAAAAAAAACTTAATAAAATTTATTAAATAGTTATTTTTTACATATTGGTTTCTAATACAGCATCTCAAAAAACTGCATCACAGAAACGCTATCTCAAATCAAAATAAAAAGAGTGTTATCCAAATAAGATTTTTTAATTATAAAAACACTTAATAAATATCCTAAAATACGCCATCACAAAAAACTGCACCACAAAAACGCTATCTTGAATCAAAATAAAAAGTATGTCATCAAAATAAGGTTACCAAAACTTTGCAAATTCAACTACAAAACTAGCCAGCTTTAAGTGCCGCCGCACCACCTTCTACAATTAAAAAGCGCCACTGCGCCAATTTTAACAAATCAAAAGCGCTGCAGCGTCAACTTGGGATAGTCTTGGGCACCGCCGTGCCGCCTTGCAAAAATCTTTTATGCCGCAGCGGCGTCTTACTATTAAATTTAGTGCTGTGGCGGCGCAAAATTTCAATCCCTAACATAAAAACTCTACTAATCAACAATATTTCCATAAGCACTAAATTTAGAAGATAATTACAACAATTAAAAACTTAATATAATAAAAAATAAGAACTAAAAAATAATAGAAACAATAAAAAAGAGGATAGGCAAAGCAAGTTTATTGCAATAAAAGGCAGGCTGTGTGGGATTAGTCCCTTGTGTTGCGGGCGCCTCCACGCTGCTGAGCAGAAGACGTGGCAGGAGGAGAGAACTGGCAGTTGGCAGGGCGGGGATGCTTGGCAGTGCGCTGGATGATAATCACTGGGCGCTCATGGGTGGGCATCGTGTAGCGGTTGTTGTCCAGGCGCTGGCGCACGTGAGCCAGGATCACCAGCATTTGGGCCCAGGCCAACTGGGAGTTGCGCGACATAGAAGACCAGTTGCACAGGGGAAGGCAGATCTGACTGACTGGCACCAAACAGCCCCAGCCACTACGAGGGGAGAACACAGCACCTATAGTGAAGCAGTCCATCAACGCATCTTCCATGTAGGAATATGATAGCGGTAGGGGGGCGCGGAGTTGATAATCCAGGGAGCGGTAATGCTCCAGGCAACAACCAGCGTACCCGGGCTGGCCAGGCTGGCAACTTTTGGGAGGATACCACATAAAGTGGCAAGTTGTGGCAGCCAAAGGAAGGTAGAGAGAAGCATTGCCAGTGGTAATGGCTTGAAGATATGCCTTGAACGTGGCGGAGAAGCGACGGTTAGTGTTGGCTTGGATGGGCAAGTCCAAGGTCTGATGGAAGCTGGATCTGCTGCAAGCTCAAGAGCCCAAACCCGAGCCACCTTGTCAATATACTCATTGGGGACAGCAATGGTATGCGCATGTTGCGCGGAAAACTCACTGGGGGGCAGGGTAGCTGACTGCAGCCCTAGACACACCTCAGCAGCCAAACGGGAGGCATCATACCGGCTGTGGTATAACTCCCCTGCCTGAATTGGGGTCATTGCATCCTCATTGGAATGTAGTGCCTGTACAAAGCTGTACATTGTCTCCTTGTGGTGGCAGATCCCAAACTTGCTAAGGAGGTTGGGGTAGTCCACCACCACAAGGTCAGAGTTGCAGCGGGCGCAGAGCATTGAAGATGGGGTAGGGGGAGGCGCGCCAGTGGAAGGAAGGCGTTGAGGAAATAGGTGCTGAGCACCAGAAGGATTGCCGCTGGGTGGCGCATTGCTGACAGGAAGAGGCTCCTCAAACATGGAGTCCTCGTTAGGGAAATCCCCGGCACTAGAGTTTGGCGCAGTACTACGCTCAGAGGCCGCCACAGTGGTTGTGCAGTCATGTTCGCAAAACTGTGAGTCACTGGCCCAAAGTCAAATCAAGAAAGTAATACAAACTGAGCGCGGCATTTTTCAAAAAGTGCGCTGCTCTGCTTTGTCCATTGAAGCCATCATTTTGTTGTAGGATTGGCACACATTGGTGTTGCTGCTGTTGTTGGTGTTGGGATTCATCTTGGAAAGAAAGAAAGTGGTGTTTGGTCAAATGGGGGGGATATGTTGGAAATTTTGACCAAGCAATGATGCCAATTATGACAGAGCTCACAGATTAGGATTACAGCAGCCAACTCCATAAATTAGCAGTATAAAATCAATGATGCCAATTATGACAGAGCTCACAGAATAGAATTACTGCAACCTCATTGTCATAAATTTATAATATAAAATTTATATATATTCAATTGGTAGTAGATTTTGGATCATTACTGCAGAATATCCAATGACATGCGCTGCTGCGCCGTCTCTATCATACATAAAGCGTCATCACGCCACCCAAAAAAAGCTCCAGGCGCCGCCTTGCAAATATTTTGGATGCCATTTGCCGCTCTACTTTTACATCAAGCGCTGCCGCAGCGCTATTTTTGAATCCCCAAAATGGTTATCTAATTATTAATAATGTTTCTAAGCACTAGTCTCAATAGTATAATTGAAAAAAGATATTTGGATTGGTAGTAGATTTAAAATATTAAAGACAAAATCCAACCTACTGAAAAGCGGTGCCTAAAGTTTTAATTAGTTGGTGCCGTGGCACCTGAGATAATTTTCAGTCGGCGCTGTGGCGCCTAAGCTTTAATTAAAATGGCGAGGCGGCGTGTTCTTTGATTTTTTTGTCATTATATCTTACTTTTATGTGATTAATCCAAGCCTTTCCCTTATTAATTGGGAATAAAATATGGTATTAATTTAAGACCTACATAATAAATTAACCCAAATTAGTGCCACTTTGATAGTACTACCCCTCTGCAACACAGTCATTCAAAAATCCATGTTTAATATGCTAGCCTTATTCCTTATCATAGTGTGAACTTTGCTATTTGGGTTTCAATAATACAATCTTTTACTAGTGATTTTATTTAGTAATGAGGGTATTTTTGTTGTGCAAAATGTACCCATTACAAAATCTACCTAGCAACTAAGCGTCCAATAAGAGTGGCGCCCACCAATGTGGCACTAGGAATAACCTGTTTTAGCATGTGGTGTCATAGGATACTATAAAGAGCACGCCAAGACAAATTGACTGTTTCCACTTTTACAAAGTACAGTTCAGCGCCAAATCTCAATTAAATAAAAGATGTAAGAAACTGTCTGAAACTTTGCATTTATGTATTTTTTTATCTCCTCTAAACAACTGGATACTTTTTAACCCCAGTTGTATAAGCTAGTTTTAAAAATATTCAAGTTTTACTCTTTGGCCTGGTTGAGGTAGCTCCACCAGAAGTTTGTTAATTTAATATATAAAATGGTCAAAAACACTATATTTTTGAGCTACAGCATCTCAATTACGTCAATTTGAAAACGCCATTTCACTTGCAAGTTTTCAGTCAAAACTCACAGTTTTGCATACTTGTGCTACTAATAAATTTTTAATTTTTACAGAATAAAAAACATAATAATTTTGATGGTATATAATTCAAGAGTTTCTCTACAATTCCATGTAAAAATATTGACTACTCTTATATTTAACACACTATTGTTTTTCTCTTTAAAAATTCTCCCAAAATTTGAACTTTTCTGACACAAATTTGCTCTTAGATGCCTCCCAAGCCTACCACCAATGTTACCCCCAAGGCTCCCAAGAGCACAGCTGCTCCCGCTCAGGCAAGAAAGACCAAGGCTACCCTCTCCAAGCAGACTCCTAAAGAAAAAACGCCTGTCAAGGCCCTCACACCTTCCCCTGAGCCTGAGGCTGATAGCCCCACCCCTCCCCACTCTCCCTTTGTCTACTCCCCCTCTGATCTCCAGGAGGAGCACGTTCACTCCAATGATGAAGATGAGAATGAAAGAGTCTCCAAAAGCAACTCTGGTGACCATGGTTTTGCAGCCTCAGAGGAGGAGCCTATCCTAGAGTGGGACCTACATGCAGTTGCCAATATCTGCAACGTCAACGGGCAATTTATAGTTCCAGCTATTTTTCCTGACTTGTTTCCCATTATGACCAAGAAGGGGGGTGCTGGCTTTACCAAGGACAGCTTCCTTTTCATATGCAATGACCAGGAAAAAAATATGGCAAACCATCACTACAAATGTGATAGTCCAGGTTGTCCTGCGCAATTAACTACAATTGGGTTTACCCAAGTCAAGGAGCTCACCATTGAGCATGACTGTTTGGGCTCTGATATGATTCTTTACTATCTAATGTGCTGGTACCTTTGCCAAGCCATTCCTTTCAACAAGGACTTGACTTCAACTGAGCTGGTAACTCATGCTCTCCTTTACCTGAATAAGGATCAGAGAGAGGAGGTTAGAGAAAAGACCAGACTCCAACGGTATGTGACTGATCAACGGTCAATTGATGCCAATATTGGCGTCAGCGCTAGAAGTAGTGAAGAGCTTGTACTTTCAGAAGTCCAGAAGACTACCATGCTTGGAAAGCCCTTTTTGCTACACAACGACGGGCAAGGTTCACCAAACCGTATTTTGTGCTTTTTGATACAAGAGGATCTTATACACCTTTTAAAGTGCAATACCTGGTTTGCCAATGGGACTTTTGCCTCTTGTCCTAAGCTATTTTATCAGCTTTGGGCCATCCATGGTCAGGTCAATGAACATACAATTCCCTTTGTCTTCTTCTTTCTCTCTAATAAAAGGGAAGAGACTTACATCCACGCCTTGAATATACTCAAGCAAAAACTGGATGCCATCTTGCCTACGCTTGAAGAAGAGCCAACCAAGAAAAGGGGCCGCAAGAAGAAGAAGGTCAGCCCAGAGGCTACTCAAGAGCAACAGGCCATAACCAAAAAAAACGCCTGAGTCCCTTCCTTATCATACCATGTTGATGGTTGACTTTGAGGCTGCACAGGCCAACACTTTTATCAAGGTATTTAGGAGCAGGCCCCAAGGCTGCTTCTTTCACTATTGCCAGGCTCTGCGCAAGAACCTGATGAAAAACCCAGCCCTCAATAAGCTGGTATACAAAGATGGCACAAAGGAGGCCAGAAAGATATTCAATTGCTTTGCTGCTCTTGCCATAGTCAGAAAGGAAGAGGTTAACCTTTTTTACGACAAGCTTCTCAATGACAATTACATTCTTGGGAACCAAGAAGCCTTTGCTCCTTTCATACAGTGTTTTGAGCACCAGTGGGTAGGTGTATTCCAGGGACATTGCCGCATCTGCAAGGGCGGCAACTCAATTAACTGGAACTGCTATAAGCAGGTCAAAGCCGGCATAACTAAGACCACCTCCTCACTTGAAGGTTGGCATAACCAATTTTCCCGCCTGGTTAAGGCAAAAAAGCCTATGTTCAATATGATCATCAAGAAGCTTAAGGTTCAGCATGCACACAGGGATCAGCTATATTCCCAGGCCATCAAAGGCAAAGCTTTTATAGCCAAGCATGCTGGCCAGCAGGTCAAGTTTGCAAGTGTTACAAGAGCGGCTTTGGCCTATTACACCAGAGTGGGCCGCCTTACCCATCTCAAAGGCATTGCCACAGCCCTTAGATCTAATGTATAATCCACTTTCTTTAACAATAAACTTCTTTTTTCAAATATTTGATTTTAACTTTTAATATGTATATACATGTTTAATATAGTGTTCAAATTTAATACAAAAATAGCACTGTTTTAGGATGTGTTGACTTTGGAGCTTTGTACACTATAGTTAGTATTAGCTGACCCCATATTTTTATTGCAGATTTGAAATCCTTGGATGATTTTGAGTCTAGTCAAATGTTTTTTTATAGTTTTTGAAATGTTTTTTGGGCTTTTATCAATATTTTAAGTTATCTGGCGCAGTTTAGCCATAAATCCGAGATGGCGTTTTTAAGATGGCGTCTTTCTAGATGGCGTTTTTGAGATGGCGTCTTTCTAGATGACGTTTTTGGACACATTTTTGAGATGGCGTCTTTCTAGATGGTGTTTTTGAGATAGTGTCATTCAAATTGACGTATTGCACCCATTGTAGTCCTTCTGTTGGTGCTAATCTGTATCCTGATTGGATTATAATATATTCTGGAACAGCATCTATCCATTTCACTTGATGTGCCAGTCCATTTTGTTTGTGGTTTGAACTACGCCGCTTGATGTTTGATATAATTTTGTATAATATGTTAGTGAAATTTGTTTATAGTTTGACAATTCATTTGTTCACATAAAATGTTTAAATTATTTGATTCTTGAATCTCACCCAACTTGGGGTTTGCTTAAATCTGAAATCATTTTATTTAAATCTGAAGTATTTTTGGTTGTTGTCATAGCTTTTAAAACTGCTGTATATTGATGTAATAAAAAACTTCTAACTGTGATTATAGTATTTATAATGTAGATGTTTCATTTTGTTATTAAAAATAAGTTATGCTTAAAAATTGTTGACATTGACACTTTTACATTGTGAATATGGCTTGCCAAAAAATCAAATTTTACTGGTAAAATTAAAGGGAAAATTGGGTTAAATTTGAAATTTATTAAGCTTAATATTAAATTGTGTCAAAATGGCCAAAATTTTGGTGCATTTTCTGGGTTTGCAACCCTGAGTGCTTTGAAAAATGGGAATTAAGCTAGCACAACTAGCAATTTCATTAGGGAAATATAATTTTTGAGTCAACAGTGGCCATGTCAACAAAGTGTCAACATGGCCACTGGTGCTTATCAGAGCAATCAGTTCCTTGGAGTGCTTAATCTAGCACTCCCAGGGTTGATTGACTCTGCCTTGCCAGTAGCTGGCCAAGGTCTGTAGCTGGGAAGGCACTCTCCTACTTGTTAAGGCTAGGTCCCAACATCTGGTAGGCTATGCTTGTACCTGTTTATGCCCCTTCTCCACCCAATGGCACTGCGCACCTGATTTCTTGATAAAGCCTGTGATTTTTGTATGATAATAAATAAAATATAAATATAAGTATTGGCATGCAAAATTTGTAACCTCTTTATAAGACAGGGTTAGATTTTATTAATGGGTACGGTTTCTGATGTTTTTTAAAAACAATCGTGGTGGAGTTATTTAATATGGGGTTTAAGGGCATGTTTAAATTTCTAAAAGCTTTTATTTATCTAAGAAATTGGTAAAATTATACTTTACATCTTCGTATGTTTATTTAAAAATGTAATATTATTTTAAGATTTTTTAATTTGGATTTCGTGTAAATATTGTCAGCAAACTATTTATCTCGTACGCAAATAAAAGATATTGTTATTTGCAGATAATATTTGGGTCAAACTTGTCAATCAGAGATAATTTCATCAGACTGCCAGTCTCGCCTTATAAGTAATGTAATATAATTGATAAAAGGTAATCAGTTTAGTTGTACTCAGTCAAAGCACCCAATCACAAGGGAGTTTTTTTTATTTCAAACTTAGTCTAAATATTTTAAACCCCAAAATGAGAGTGCTGAACTTAACTTTTAAGCAAGCAGAGCAAAATGGCATTAATAGTTGAAATTATTGTTAATTTCGCTAAAATAATTGTCAAGTATAAAAAGGCTTTAGGATCCCAAAACGTATTTGCATTTCGACCAATCATTTAATCCAAACCTCAGCTGGCCAATAGCTTCAAACCGAACAACCCAATCTCAATATCGGGGCTGCATTTGATTGAACTTTTGACCAAATTTCCCCACAGCACCGAGTGAATGAAAATTTCCAAGCAAGATGACTCAATCTGTCCGAAATTCATTTTTTGGTCCCTGATATAGCAGACTTTAGTTTACGAAACTTGGTTTGTGGACTGATTAAAAGAAGGAAATCTCCTGTAGCCAGTTTATATCTACACAACAATGTAAGTCATCTGGATATTCTTAAAGCAAATATAATGATACCCTAAATTATTTTTATCATTTCTTAATATTGATCTTTTTGGATTCAGGGCTTCATCAGCAGTTCAAATGATCAACCCTAACTCCGAGGTAGCTCGGAGAGGGCAGGCTCTTTCTTTGAATATTTCTGCTGCAATCGGACTTCAGGATGTTTTGCAGTCAAACCTTGGCCCCAAGGGTACCATCAAGATGTAAAGCTATTTTGTAAATTTTACTAATCAACTAGGCTTGTTGATGGCGCTGGTTCTATCAAGATTACAAAGGATGGAAAAGTACTTCTTAGCGAAATGGTAATTGGATCCTTTCTTTTTAGTATGACGGTTAGCTAATAAATGTTTAGCAAATCCAACATCCCACCGCTGCTATGATTGCTCGTGCTGCAACTGCACAGGACGAAATCACTGGTGATGGTACCACTTCAGTTGTTCTTTTAGTTGGTGAACTTCTCAAGCAGGCTGAAAGATATATCTCCGAGGGCCTTCATCCTCGTGTAATCACTGAAGGATTTGAATTAGCAAAGAAAGAAGCTCTGAAGGTAAGCCCTTTAGAATTGTTTGATACTTTCTAACCCAATTTTTTTAAAAAAACTGTTAAACCTTATATGAGCGACACATCCAAAAGGATTCGTCATTTCTAAACTTACTTTCTTTGTGTTTCTCGACTGTTGTATCTTATAATCCCCTTTGTAGTTCTTAAACACTTTCCAAATCAAGAAAACTATTGACCGTGAGCTTTTAATTTCTGTGGCACGTACTGCTTTGCGCACTAAAGTCAACGAAGCTTTGGCTGATACTTTAACCGAGATCGTTGTGGATGCTGTTCTTGCTATTCACACTGAAGATTCCCCTATCGATTTGCACATGGTAGAAATAATGAAAATGCAACATCGTTCTGCTAAAGATACTCGTCTGGTCCGCGGCCTTGTCTTGGATCACGGAGCTCGCCATCCCGATATGCCCAAAAGAGTAAAGGATGCGTATATCCTCACTCTCAACGTCTCATTGGAATATGAAAAAACGTAAGTATAAAGGGTTTCGTTTTCTTACTATATAGCGAGGTCAATTCTGGCTTCTTTTACAGCTCAGCAGAACAAAGAGAAAAATTGGTTGAATCCGAGAGAAAGTTTGTTGATGAGAGGCTCCGTAAAATCATTGACCTCAAGCACACTGTTTGCGGTGACAGCGGTAAAGGGTTTGTCATTTTAAATCAGAAGGGAATTGATCCTCTCTCTTTGGACGTTCTGGCTAAAAATGGCGTACTTGCCCTCCGCCGTGCTAAGCGTCGCAATATGGAAAGGTATAGATCCAATCATCAGTGTTGCTAACAAAAAAAGGCTTCAGCTGATTTGCGGTGGCACTGCCCAAAATACAGTTGCTGATCTCGAACCTTCGATTTTGGGACATGCTGGTTTGGTGTATGAGCATACTATCGGCGAAGAGAAGTTCACGTTTGTGGAAGATGCCGAAAACCCCAAGTCAGTCACGATCCTCGTCACTGGTAATACCTCCCTTTTGCTTTTCTCATCAGTTAGGCCCCAACACCCATACCATTTCTCAAATTACGGATGCCATTCGCGATGGTCTCCGCGCCGTTAAAAATACCATTGAGGACGCAAGTGTTGTTCCCGGAGCTGGTGCTTTCCAAGTTGCCTGTAGTGCTCACCTGACCAAGTTTAAGGATTCTGTCAAAGGGCGTGCTAAGATGGGGGTCCAAGCTTTTGCTGATGCCCTTCTTGTTATTCCTAAAACACTAGCACGCAATGCAGGTCTTGATGCCCAAGACACCATTGTTCTTCTCCAGGTTTGCCACATCAGCTGTCCCCACTCACCTATTTAGGAAGAGCACGCTGAGGGTCACGTTGTTGGGATTGATCTGAAGACTGGAGATGCTTTAGACCCTGCCACTGAAGGTATTTGGGACAACTACCGTGTCATTCGTCACCAGCTCCATTCTTGGTAAGAGACGATCACTCTCTTCTTACTAACTCGTTAGCTCTGTTATCTCAAGTAATTTGCTTCTTTGCGATGAAATGCTACGTGCGGGTAGAACGTCACTTAAGACCCCCCAGGTTGGAGAGTAATTCCTAAAAACTCACCAGTAAAAAATAAGCATGATTGGCGCCACTCTTTTTGATGCATACTTTTATGCATAAACCCATAGTTTTAACGTTTATAGCATGAGTAAAGGCTTTTAAAAGTCATCTAATACAATCCAGAAACCTAAGCTCCTTTAGCAATTCCTTGCAAAAGTTTTCTTAAAGCAAACTAGCAAATCTAGCGATGCCACAAAAAGAGCCACAATCCAATGTTTATCAATCTCTTCGAAAAGATTGCAACTTTTTTGAAGTATTTTAATTTTGTCGTTACTAAGAAAGCAGCTTATAGCAAATCATAATGTAGATTATAATATGTTGGCCAAATTGTGGGATTTTCAAATCCAAGAACCAAATTTCAAATCACAATTGGAAGCCACTAGTAAACTAAAAAATTGAATGCAGGATTTGAAATATGAATTAAATATACAGGAAGTAAACTAGGAAACACCAACCCAAATAAAGAAGCTTCACCACAACTAAAATCAAATGAAAAATTCAATCTTGATACCCATGTTTAGACATAAAAAGTGATTAATCTTTAAAAGTATCCAAACCCAGAAAGTATACAATATTATACACTTCAAATCACGGATATAGAAATTCTGTTACTATTCAAGGCTAAATCAAGAGAAAATAACTACTCACTACTAAACCAAAAAATCCAAATAAATACATAGTCAGTCTAAAATAAATATTTTTATTTTATTTTTATGGACCGTCAATCACATTCCCAACCAGCTCCTGCAACAGGCTGTGGGGTAGCCTGTCCAAGAGGATGCCCCAGAGGGTCCAGGAATAGACCAAGAACACAGAATGAGCACATCAAGGCCAATACCAGGCCTCTCAAGGCGTCAGTGCAAGCCAACCACCTCCTGTATCACAAGCCAGGAACAGTAGCTTGAATTCAAGACAAAAGCTACTCTCAAGGCCTGCCACCAAAGTATCCCATACCAAGGTCATTGGGAACAGTGAGCTTACATACACCTCCACTATTTAGCCAGTTGTAACACGGCCCCTCACTCTAGATCCCAGAGTTGCGAGTTCATGTCTCAGAGTATTTGGTACTTCATATGAGCCATTGGCCACAACTGATGAGCCATCTGTGCCTGTTGTGTATTCAACAATTGACAGCGCCACCACAATCAAGAATAATCCCACCTTCTACACAAAGGTCCCCATCCCATGTGTTGAGCCAGATAGCTTGGGTGCCACAGTACCCACCAAAGGCAAGTGTCAGTTGTCTGATAGTGAACATGAAGCTGCCCTCAATTGCTTAACCAGTGAAATGGCAGTTCAGGATGGTGCATCCTAATTTGATGTCACAGTAAGGTATTTCAACAGAGTCAATGCCAGATATGATAACACTGGCCAAATCACAAAATCCCTGAAGGCCAAACAACAGCCTAAACTGCTATGGTTTGTGTATATTGATGCAATCAAACAGTGGATAGCAGAAGATTGCCACCTGGATCCTCTCTCTATCCAATCAATGTTAGCCAGGGAATTTGGCTTTTCTGTTTCTAAAACACTTGTATAAAAAACCATGGTCAGCTTGGGCTTCTTGTGAAAGCTATTTGGTATCTCTTTATATAACTTGAACAGAAATATGACTATCAAGAGTCAACACATCTACACTTAATTCTATCTTGCCCCAAAGGAGACCAGAAATGACCATTCTTTTATATAAATGAATCATTATTTTTCCCCTCACTCAGAGCTAGACATGAGTGGATTGAGAATGAATCAAAGGATAATATAGCATTTTGTGCCACTATCAGATCCCAAACTTATTTCATGGTACCGCTTCTTGGTCCTTGTGGTTTAGACCAGTACCAGACTTTAAAATAATTCCCATAACAGTGGATTATTTCTTGATGTTCTTTATATTTTTAAGGAGTGTCTACATATCAACTATTGTGACACCACCAATGTTGTTGTGCTTGATAATGTGGGCCTCCACAAATTTGGTTTAGTTGTTTCAGAGTTCCCACCCATTGACAAAAACATACACATGTTCATCCACCGCCTATTGGACTGTCTAAAAAGATTCCTCTTATTCCCACTTTATTCCTCATTTCTTAATCCAGTCAAAGAGATTTCTGGCTGAACAAGCATGGTGTGGCAGGCAGGATGCTAAAAGAACAAAGCTGAGCTACACCTGCTTTGCCCTTTTATGGCATCCCACCTGGGTACGCGTCCAGGTATCCTAGCTGAAAGCCTTTTTTAATTCAGTCACATTATAAAATCATTATCTTATACTCTAGTTAGTAAAAGTAAAAATATGTTAGGCTGGCTTCCAAAAGAGCAAAGCTGTTGTGGTGTTCCAGTTCTTTGGTCACCATGGTGTGTCCTGGGTCAAAGCCAGGGACCAGCTGGATGGGGTTGTCATTCACTAGATGGAGCATTTGGCTAAGTTGGAGTTTGTACTTGGCTTGCATCATGGAAAATTCTTCCAAGTCTTTTCCTACTACTAGACAAGCATCCCCTCCATGTACCTGAACCTCAGCTGGGGCCAGACCCTCTGTGGGCTGATATCAGTCCTTTAAGAGTCTAGTGAACTAAAACCCAATGAATTCCCTGCCTCTGTCTGTCATCTCAAGGTGTCTAGTCGACTTTTCCCGCTCCTCTCTTGAAGTTTTACTAGTGGCAAACATTTTAAAACTCTGATAATAGGTATCCTCTTCCCCTTGGCCAGGGTAAAAGATGTGGGGCAATTCACTCATGGGGGTTATATGTACTACTTAGAACTTTGGTCAGGGGTCAAAACAGGCTTTTATTCAATTTCAGAAGGAATATCCCCTTAGAAACCTTCTGTTATATTGCCTGGGGGTCTGGGAAACAATAGGGGTTTTCCAATACCTTGGAGTTCTCCAACAATACTCTTGGACTCCTTGTACTTGGTCTTGGGCTCCTTCTCTTTAGTCTTAGACTCCTGATCCTAAGTCTTGAGCTCCTGCACTTTGCTCCAGCTCCAGCTCTTTATCTCCAGCTCCAACTCCTTTTTCTTGGCATCCTGCTCCTTGTCTTAGGCTCCTGCTTCTTTATCCTATGTTCCTGCTCCTTTGTCTTGGGCTCTTTCTCCTTTGTCATTGTCCTAAGTTTCTTGTTCTGGCTTTGTGGATTTTATAATGCACTAGTCTTCCAATCCCTGTCTTGCTTCAGCCTGTTCCCCTTTTTATAGCTCCTTGTTTCAGTCTTTTCCCGTTCAGATCCTTGATTTTTCCAGGCTTAAACTATCCAGGTTTACTTGCTTCATAATATATTAAACTTTGTCACTTACTTTAGCCAATTAAAAACAGACTTTTCCTTGACCATTCCCATATTTTTAGGTGTTTCTCCTTCTGTTTAACCAATAAAAAACTTTGATCAAATAGGCTCTTTCATGTAGCCAATCAACCATCTGGATTGAGCAGGTTTTCCAAAACTTTCCCGATGACTTGCTCTTTATCCTGGTTCAAACCCAGTGTCATCTCGCTCCGGGTAAACATTGGCCCCAAGTTTCAAACAGTTTCTCCATAATTCCTGTCACGTTTCTCCAGGCCAACTTGACTGTTTCTGCCTATGTCTTACTTAAGGGATTTTTGTACCTTAATTTCTTCAATGTTTCTTTGTGTTTTCTTGCATTTTCTCCCCCCAGAGAAATTTGAAACCACCTGTTGCTTACTTCTTGCTCCCTTCTGTGGTCACAGCAAAACTTCAGCCTTTGTCCTCAGAGTTTCTCCATACTGTTTCTGTCTGCTCCTGCTTATTCTCACTCAATCAACTCCTAATAAATCTACAGTCTATTTTCTTTAACTTTTCCTTACTTTTCTTTACATCTTTTAATTTTTTATTTCTTTTATTATTTCCTCCTTTTTAATTCTTTTTCTTAGTTCTTTTCTAATTATCTGACAGGATTGACAATTTACCACCTCTGGAAAACCAGGCCCGAGAACAGGATTCAAACCCCAACCCTGACTGCTTGCAGGCTGCCAGCCTTGAGGACCAAGGGACCATCTGCCCACATTTTTTTAGGATCAAGCCCCCAAGTTGAAGCCCAGGCTAAGTCCCAAAGCAAGAATACCAACATAGACTTAAGAGTAATGGCACCCAAGGAAGGACTTCTTGACTTGCCTAATAGAGGTAAGGAAAGTCCCTCTGTAAAATTTGTGAACTTGAAGTCCTCACAGGTAACCAATCAATTTCAGCTACTTGAGGAAAACACAGGCTTAAGGCCTGCTCCCATGACCCAAGCTTAATAACAGAAGACTTAAGTGACATTCCATGAGTTCTTCACCAATGAGAAGTCCCCCAGTAGTGGTGCCATTTCACTGCTCCCAAACTCGGGCGTCCTGGACTCCTGATCAAATATTTCCCAACTTTTTGAGGATCCATTTATGAAAAGTGTGAAGTTTGGCGGTGGGGTGCTATATAAGCCCACAGACCCCGCGCTGATACTGCATTGCCATTTTTAAATAAAAGGTTATGAAAAATTGGTTTCCCCATCTGTTACCATATTTTATTCTTGCCATTTACCAAATCAGTTTTAGATTTTCTGGGCCACCTGTCCCTCTGCCTGCAGTTTATTGTCCTCCTGGTGCTCCCTTTGGCCCCATCCACTATACAGAATATTATCTGAAGCCCAAATATAAGGAATTCACCCTTGAGAATTTCCTTAAAGCAGACCCCCTGGCCCAACTGAATTTTCAAGTAAGATTTAATAGACAAGGTCCTTGACACTAATCCAAGTCCATTATTTTCAAAGACAAGTATAGCCTCCTATCTGCCTACCAATTGGACATGAAGCTGCCAATCACCCCTAAACCCATGCCCATGTCCCCATCCAAACTTCTTACAGACCATTCCAGAAAGCTATTTGGGATTGTTTATTTCACCCTCTCTGGGGTTATTGACACCATAATACCAGCTGCCGGCCCGTGGTCCTAGGTGGGGAAGTCATTCTTATACCTTTTTAAGTTATCTTTAATCTTTTGATGGGCTCTGCCCGTAAAAAAATGGCCCAAATTACCCCAGAAAATGACAGTCTGGCTGCCCAAGCTTGGATCCATGACATTATCTCTTTCTTGTTACTTCTTTTATTTTATATCCTTAACTTTCCAATTCTTTTCTTCTCAACTCCTAGTATTTCTCTGATAACCTTCTCTCATTCCTTCTGCTCCTTCTTCTAGTCCTTCTTTGCCATCTTCAGCTTCTTCTACTAGTCCTTCTTCATCATCTCCTTTGGAAATCTTTTCATACTTCTTATTCTAGTTCTTCTCTGGCATCTTTTATTTCTTTGGCAAGTCCTTCTCTGGATCAACCACAACATTTCCTTCTCTGTTCCCTCTCTGTATAAACTACAAAGGTTATTTCCTTCTCTGTGTGAAACACTAAGGTTCTTCTCTGGGTAAATAACCAAGGTTTCCCCCTTCTCTGTATGAACCACTAAGGTTATTTTCTTCTCTGTATGAACCACCTATGTTCTTTCCTTCTCTGTAGTCCCCATTACTAACACCTCAGACTCAGAAAATAAGTGGCTATAAGTGAGTTAGCGTTTGACTAGGCCCCCATCAGTGAACACCACTTTAGGCCATCAGCCACAGACAATCCTCATGTATGTGCAGCTGTTTTTACTAACTCAAGTGATGAGCTTGAGCTTTCAGTCACAAATTAACCAACTTTACTTCCCAGAAACTTATCAATTACCAAGTTCTGCAGCTGCTTCCCCGGATAACTACCTTGATAATGTTCCAGGGCATATCTACGCATATCTGGTGACTTCAAGACCTTCTCAAAGCTACCAGGAAGACATAGACAGGTAAATCTTACCCCCAAACTAGGTGAAGTTTGCCACCTGCAGACCTCCCGCAGGTGGCCCTAGGATATCAGAGCTTTCTCAGCCCATCTTTTCCTATCAGTAACAACTTCTCTACCAGTTTGAAGCACCATCCAGGGACTACCCCTGGATCATGCCTCTCCTCAACAAACATTTACCTGTCTTAGGTCACTATCCTTCTTCAAATTCAAGTATTGAGTCTTTATTTCAGCCAAATCAGCCCTCACCTGCAAAATGACTTCATGTGATCATCACATCTGTGCTACACTCAGATTTACTCTTTTAAGGCAGCCTGCTGCAATGTGCCAAAATTCTGTGTTCTTGAGGAAGAGAGATGGTTTTATTAGGGTATTTTGGCATATTGTCTGGTTTAATAGGGATGGATATGTATGAAGACAGATGTGCTTCCAATCCGTGTTGCTATTAATATAGCAACTGGTGGGTTTCTGTTATTTCTGAAGCAAAGTAATTGGAGAGATTCTGTGGTCAATTAACACAACACTGGCAGCTTTGGGCAAAGGTGGTTTGGCAGGATCTGGAAGTGTCAATAATACACTCTTATTAGATGCTTGACACTACTACTAATTGATAGGTAGTAAGGTTGGTGAGTATTATTTTTCTGCCTTCCAAGTGATCTTAATAGGCTTTTTATAGAGTAGGTGGGCTGTGGCCAGACTTGTGTCTAGCTGCAGATAACTCTTACTAGCTAGCATATCATCCTCAAGCTACTAGTTTAAACCCCCAGAGTTGGATTCTAAACCCAAATAGTGGTTTTGGAATGAGGTAATATCCTAGGATGCTAATTTCTCCTCTTCAGCCTTGATATCCCTTGACTCAGTTGAGACCAAATAAGCTGATATCCATTGGGTGGGATCCTGTCTTGTGCTCAGTCTAATGCACACTGCACATGTGCAGGCCTCTGTCTCATTTTTTGGCGCAACAGGAGGTTGTAATACTTTGTCTTATTCCATCTGGCAGAGGTGCATCTCTCTTATTAATCCTGAATAGTTTGTACCTAATTATTGAAGCTTCTTGGTTGACCAATGACCTTTGACCCAGAATGTCTCAGGTATCTTCTAAATTGTAAGCCTACAATTAGCTTGATATATTTTTGCCATTATCTAGAATAGATGTCTTACATCTGGTGAGGGCCTGTCTATTGTTAGCCCATAGCTTCAGTGATGAGAATATAGATCAGGATTTCCTGAAACTATGCATTTTGGTCTTATAGCTTATAATTAGCTTTTTTGAAGGTGGAGATAATTATATATTTTATAATGGTTTTATCATGATTAAAAGCTTAGAAGAAATGTGTGAATATAAAGCAATGAGTAGTGGTCAGGGTATCAAAAGAGAACAGTTGTGCTACACCTAGTTTCCTTTTTTACAGCTGCTCATTGGTATCTTTCTGTTATCCTAGCATAAATGTTTTTTATTAGTTCAGTAAAAAAATCTAATTTTGTTCATTATTATAGTTTTCCAAGATGATTTAGTGGCACACAAAGTTATAGTCATTATTATAAAAATGATAGTTATTTTTTTTGTGCAACTTAAATTGGAGAAATATAAAGAGATGTTTAACAACTTTATCTATTAAAATATCAGCATGGTCCTACTTTATACTTTTATTATTGATTATACTTTTGACATATAAAAGATGGGATATTGAATAATTCTTACAATATCTTAAAACTACAATACTTTTGAAAAAATTATTATCAACAACAATTTTTGAATTCCAAAGGACAAATCAATAACTTTATTAAAAAATTCAAGCTTATTATATAAATATATTTTTATCTCCGGCTTAGCTGATGTAGTCTATAAGCTTTACCATATGATACAAAATCTGTAACTGAAATATGTATGTTTGATTTAGTTTGTTATTAATTTTTGTTCTTAAATATATTTTTCTTTACAATACATCTAAAAAAAATTTTTATGCCACATAGACAAAAACTATTAGCCTATACTTTTTATTTTTTAGAAGTATCTGAGTTAATTGTGGTTATTTTCTAAAACAGTTTAGTGTTTTTCTATTTGCCTGGGTTTAATTTCTCTAGCATATTTATTCTTTTAATTTTTATTGAAAATCTTAGAAATAAAAGCCATATAAATTAAAATTCTTTTTTAAAGTGGTGATGTTTTAATTTTTGTTAAGTAAACAAAAAAAGAGCTTTAAGATAGGGATCTTTATAATAATAAGGCAAAAATCAAAATAAATGTCCATAAACAAAATACTCTTTTTTGAGTAATACAGTTGGTTTTAGATCCTTTGAAGTTGTAAAGTTAAAAATATTTTTGAAATTGTGCTAGCTGGATCAATAAGACAGAAAATAGTTGCCAAAAACTTTCTTTTAACTCCATAGCATAAGATAAGCTAAGCATAGGACTTGCTTAAAAAAATTATTCTTAAAGTTTCTGAGTGATTGTAGTTTTTGGCAATAAAACCCTGCAAAGGAGCCAAAAAGTAAATCTTTTAAAGCTAATAAGTGCAAAAAATAAAAAATAAGATACAGTAATTTTCAAACCTGTTGAGATAAACAAAAAATTCTCAGTCTAAAAACAAATTCAACCCAGTCTAAAAGCAAAATCAAAGGGGATCAAAATCTATTATAATTTAATATAAATTCCTTGATTTTCAATTTTGTTTTTAGACTGAGTTGAATTTGTTTATCTCAATAGGTTTGAAAAATTACTGTAGTTAATAGATAATTTTAAGCAATAGTTTAAGGATATGTTACTTTATAAGTAGAAAGTTAAATTTGGGTTAAAAATCTAGTTAGATCAAAAAACTGAATTAAAAAACAGTGTGTTGTGGTAAAAAATCTATTTACTCTAAAAACATACCCACTCCAGAACCTGCTTTAGGCAGAAATCTGGCGTTTGAAATTAAAGTTAGTAGTTTGGATAAGTTGACTTACCTAATCCATGATCTGCTTCAGGGGGAAAGTTTGTGGTTTTTTTAAAAAAATGCTAGTAAATTATTAAAAAGCTTATCCAGCCTAAGATGGGCTTTGGGGTAAAAATCTGGGAGTCCCTAATCTAGTTTATTAAATCTTTAAAAAAATGACTTACTAAACCAAGATCTGCTTTAGGGCAAAAGTCTGGTTTTTTAAAATCTAGGCTAGAGAATTAGTAAAAATAAAACTCACCAGTCCCAAGATCTGCTGTGAACCAAGTCCAACTAAAAGGATTTGAAGGTTAGTAGTTTGAGTGAAATGATTTCCTGAAATGCGGCTTAGCTAAAAAATATTGGTTAATCAAAAATATACTTACCAACCCAAGATCTACTTCAGGGCAAAATCTGGTTTTTTAATCTAGGCTAGTTAATTTAGTTAAAGAAGCTTACCTAAACTTGATCTTCTTTGGGGTGGAGGTCCTATAAAAAAGAAAAGAGGTTAGTAAATTGAGTGAAATGCTTACTTGAAATCAGCTCTGAATTGAGTCTCCAAATGATTTAGTTTTTTACCTTCTAGTTACCTCTATAATTAAAATTAGCTTCAGATTTTTAAAATTATGTTTACCTTAAGTTCCTTGATCTATTAAGCTTCAAACAATTAGAATAGTGCATATTTTGAAGCTTACCTTTTGAGTTTGAAATAAATATATATTATTTAGAAGTGAAAAAGTTAGTATAGTATCTGACAAAGCTTACCTTTCTTATTTACTTCTAATCTTATTGTTTTGGTAGAAAAATAGATGGTATTGACCAATCATTGTCAATAAAGTCATTTTGAGCTCCAATAGTTATCAGTAAGTTTTAAAAAAGAAATTTTAAATGTCTTACCTTAATGTCAAACCATATTAATTTACATCAGGTCACTATAAAATCTACTTTAAGTTTAAATGCCACAGGTAGGGATACTGTGAGACACAGAGAAGTTTCCAACAACCCCTCCTGCATCAGCATCACCCATTAGAAGCAACCTACTGTTTAGGCACAGCCAGTATTGGCGTTGGGCTCTATTAAACTTAAAAATAGGTAAGTTCTTCCAAGATAAAACATGTAAAAAATTTTCCCCAGCAACTCAAGCAGTTATATAAGATTAAGTGTAAATTAAAGTGGGGCCTGCTTCAGTATCAAGGAGATATATTCAATCTTCTGGAAGTCATTCAATTCATAATGCCACCTGATATTATGGCAGCATTCTACAAGCACTCCAAATAATTCATCCCCAAAGTCATGGCTTTGGAGACAATCAAAACAAAAAAGGGGTTTACAAATTCAAATAAATTTATAGATTCTTCCCAATATGTAGTTAAAATACACTTGTCAATTTTATTAGTGTGATAATGGTGTAAATAATAGTATGTGATACAAGAAAATGAAAATTGATTGTTAACAACTTGTTATTTTATTAGTGACTTCTATTGTCACTATAAAATGTCATCTATGTATCTTTATGTAAAAACTAGTTATACAGTATCTTTACAGTAGGACATGCCATTTTGAAAACGGCATCTCAAAAAACTCTATTTCAAAATATGCCATCTTAATTTTTTGCTATCTTGATTTTATAGTAAGAACGCCATTTCAATTAACAGCATTGTGACTAAGAAAAACAGGTTTTAAATTTTTAGATTTTTTGAACTCCAAAAATAACCCAAAAAATTCTCAAAAAATAAAAATTAAAAAAAACATTACTAGGCTTAAAAGCCTCAGGATTCCAAATCTTCAATAAAAAATGGGGTTGATTAGTAGCAACAAGGTTGAATAAAGCCCAAAAGTTAAAATATACCCAAAAACAACTATTTTCATCTATTATAACTATAAAATATACTTTAAAATAAGCATATAATTGTACCAAATAATAAAAAAAGTCAAAGAATGGTAAAATCAAAGGAAATAAGAGAGAAGATAAAGAATAGTTTATTGGGAAAGGACTCAAACATTAGTTGAAAGAGCAACAGAGATTGCCTGAAGATGCTCAAGCTTTCTATCCTTGGGATAGTAGGCAAGGACCACCTTGCTGATTTCAGTATATTTCTTTACCACCTTAGTCTGCTTGGGGGTTACCCTTGGTGTCAAG